>PVIH01012801.1:0-61735 GCA_004025045.1 Sigmodon hispidus
AGTCCCATGGTCCCACTGACCCAGTAATGCTTAGATCAGTCTCCACTTCTGGCCAAATCCAGTTCTTTCCCCCCTCCCTCAAGAGTGAGTCAGGTGTTCCTCTAGGTAGAGTGGGATCCAAAGGGTCAGTCCAGGGTGTTTCTGATCCCAAGCTGTTCCGTGGTTGTGGTTTGCCGCTTGGGCATGTTTGACTTTTTTTTCTTGTTTGTTTGTTTAGAGACCACTAGTGAGTGAGTACATCCCCTGCTTATCTCTCTGAGTTTGTGAGACTTCGCTCAGGTGAGGTTTTCCTAAGCAGGATTTAGAATGGAGAAGAACAGAAGTCTAGAACAATACACATGGAACACTCTGGGTTGCAGGTGTTTCCAAATGAATCACCCAAGAAAAGATTCTCCAAGGAAAGATCATGGAGACCATCCCAATAGTACAGAACATAGAGAAGTCAATGAGCTCCTTTGCAAGTCAAAAAACCTACAGGCAGAAGCACCTAGACCCTGAGACATTGTTTTAAACACTGTGGTCTCCATGTCTTCCCCTCACTTAGCTCTAACCCCTGCTAGCCACATGATGAAAGTGCTGTGAGTCCCTTCTGTAAGAGGAATAAAATCATTATGAGAAGTGAGTGGCAATGTCCCTCTGGAGCAAGCCCATGGTCTGTACCTGCTCGGTGAACTGCTCACATATTTCATTATTATCGTTCTCACAATATCCAGAGGAGGAAGATTCTCTGCACACTCGGATCTGGGCTTTTCCCTGCACAGGCTGGCCATAGGTGTACCTAATGGGGAAAAGGTTCATCCATGATCACAAATGGGCAGTACCATGGTGACAGGCATGGACTTCATCAGACAATATATATGAAGCCTTGAAACAGAGCACTTCCTTCTAACCACCTCTGAGGCTGTTTTCTCCGCAGAGTTTAGGTGAAATTGGGCATTTGACTTATGAAGAGGACATGACTGGTTATCAAAACAAAGAAACAAACAAAATCCAAAGCCAAATTCACAGTTACATTCAGTTTTATATGATCTAAAATATTAGTAAGGAAAAACTTAAGTGAAAATTTAAAATGTATTTTATCTGTCAGAAGTATTAGAAAATGTGCTTTCTGGAACACAATCAACGACTCTGCACTGAAGCTGAGAGAAATGTCATGATTCTTCTCTGAGAGAGACAGGCTGACTCCAAGATTCTTTGGGGAGATTTTGAAGACCGCCCCCCATCATGTGTTCACCAGGTGGCCCTTTCTAGGCTGCAGCTCAATACACTCAAAACTCCCGAAGGTTAGTGTTTTTCTGTCACCTGTTAAACAGAACTCTCACCAGGTGTTTGTTCATAGGGTTGTCAATTGACAGGATAACTGGAAGCAGACTGCCCAGCTGTAACTAGCTGGTCATCAGGACACTCACAAAGCTGCTGTTATCCCAGTGCTTATGGCTTATCTTCCTCTATAAAATGGAGATGATGACAAGTCCTATCTCATGACATTGTGGGAATAATTTGTGTAGCTGCCACCTAATAAATATTATCTGTTTTATATTCTTGTTATAAATTTAAAAAATATTACAAAAAGGATAAAGGGTATCAGAAATAATTTCCCAAATAGAGGATAAATGTTCCTAAGATCAGAAAGGATGTTTTTATGTTAGGTGACTCAAATAAATTCAAATTAAATTATAAACTTCCATATTTTATAAAATTTTAATAGCTCTTTTCCTCTCTCCCTTTCTTCCTCCCTTCCTCCCTCCCTCCCTCCCTTCCTCTCTTCCTCCATCCCTCCCTCCCTCCTTCTTAAAAATGAGGACACTAGATGATGGTAAAGATTCAGTGAAGAAGAATCCTCAAACCATTGGCTAGAGTTAGGTGAGCAACATAACATTTAAAAGACTAAAAGAACAGTAAACATTTTGACTTGTTATTATTATCTTTAGTGATAAAAAAGTAAACAATTTTTAGTTCTAAATCAGGCTATAATACAGTTTTTCCGAAGATATCTACTACCAATGTGTTAATTACTAGAAAACACAATACAATAGATTATATATTGTATAGTCAAACAATAATTGAGTAAAATTGCCATTTTCATATGAAAATGTGTTTATAAGTCAAGGAATTGGAATAGATAGAAAGACTAGCAAACCATGGAAGATGTGTTTTTAAAATATTAGATAAAATGGAAGGAAAATAATAAATATAACTAGGGAAAATTTTCACAAAGTATTAAAGGAAAATCAGCTGTAATGTGATAGTAATTGGTATAACACACTGTAGTTTGTTTTAATGCTTTCTTTATATTTATCAAAGATTTAAAAACTTTACAATAGTTTCAATATACTTCAGTATAAAAATAACATTTTATGATTAAACTTAAGTTAATTTTCCCTATGGGAACAAATCCAGTAAAGACTTACTTTGTACATGCCACCACTTGAAATTGATTGTCTGCGATAGTGATTGTGTCTGGAGCACTGACCTCAACTTCAAATTTGGGCAATACTGAAAACAAAGAAACACACTTCAGCTGGCAACCCCTGTAGAGCAAAGCTGCATCTGGAGAAAACTGTTTTCATGCCAGCTGCTGTCCTGCTAGAGCTCCACGATGCACGGGTGTGTGTGTGTGTGTGTGTGTGAGTGTGTGTGTGTGTGTCTGTGTGTCTGTGTCTGTGTCTGTGTCTGTGATGGTACCTCTTTAAAGATGGAGTGTTCTCTCTCTCTTTCTCTCCCTCCCTCCCTCCTTCTGTGTGTGTATGTGTGTGTGAGTATGTATGTGTGTGTTTGTGTATATTTAGTCTAACCTCATATTCCTTTCATGTTTTAGCCTTAGAGAATATCTGAATTTCTTAGGTGAGGGGAGGGATGGGCAAGGATCTAATAAGACCTGAGCCCTGAACAAAGCCAAGAGAGGACTGAGGATGTGACATAGAAGCAAGCAGCAGAGACCCAACGTGGCTTCAGTTATCTTTGCTGAGTCTAAAAAGTTTTGTTCTGTTGCTTTGTCTGTAGGAGAATCAAAGGCAGCATTTGGTTACCATCTCGATTAACTGTGAATTGATGCACCACTGTCATTCCTGACTGTTTCCTTATGACAATCGTGTAATCCCCAAACATTGGCTCTGGAGTCAGATGAAATGACAGCTGGGTGATGTTTCTGAAAGCGGTCACGTCTTTCCACTGAAAAATCACATTGTTTTTGGGATCCTTGAAAACGGTGAGTAAAGAAGAGCAATCAGAGGTTGTGTATGAAAATCACACTTTCCTTGTTTTGAGTGTTCTCTAATGTTCTTGGAAGTAAAGAGTGAACTACTATAACCCTTAACTAATGACCTCAAATCCCTGACATAATGTAACTACTCCAACATATTCAAATTCAATCAATGTTTCTTTTAAAATTAAAATTCATATGAAAACAATTTATAACTGACACCTTTGATTTTTATCTTTCCAAAGCATAGTAATATAATCAAAGAATTAAAAATTCAACATACTTAGTCCAAATGTGCTCCCTAAAGGAGAGTGGACTCATAACCAATATAAGGGGACAGTAATCCTAACAAACATTTAAAATGATTGTCACAGGGGCTAGAGAGAAGGCTCATTGGTTAAGAGCACTACTTGCTTTTCTGGAACACCTAGGCTCTATTCCCAGCACCTTCATGATGGATTACAACCATCTGTAACTCCAGCTCCAGATGGGATCTGACAGTCTTCTGGCCTCTACAGGTATTATATACATGTGGTACAACTACATACACACAGGCAAAATACCCATGTACGTTAAATCAATACATTGTTAATTTTATTAACTACCAGTTTTAATTAATTTGATTAAAATGTTATTGTCTTAATTAATTAAAAGTTAAAAATGATTTCTTTTTTTTGTCACAGATTTCTGCGTGGTATCAACAGTTGGTCATGGATTATCCAATGACAATTACATAGAATTCCTGTGAATTTTTACAAAGCATGGACAGTTTGCAATGCAATCTTCTCGGGGCTGGAGAGATGGCTCAGCAGTTAAGAGCACTGACTGCTCTTCCAGAGGACCCGGGTTCAATTCCCAGTACCACATGGTAGCTCATAATTGTTTGTAGTTCCAGTTCCAGGAAAAAAAATGAAAAAGAGAATGCAATCTTCTTCACTTGCTTTCAGCATGTTGCCACACAAAGTTTACTTCCATGAGTATTTTACTATTTTCTGTTTTCCAACTCTGACTAAAGAGATCTTGTTTAAAAGATTTCTTTAAAGAGATTGTGTTTAACAGATTATGTAAGGAAATAAAAATGTCACTTAACTATTTCAAAGGCTTTTTAGGTTTGTTTCCCTACACTTTAAAGTTTAGAATATTCAGTATCCTAGAACTTATTTCCTTCAGAGTTGCCCACAAGACCCCATGCTGGCTTAGATGTATGTCTGGATATCACAGAGCAGAATAAATTATTCCCTAAAGAACCAGACTTTGTATACATTGAGGCTAAAACACCACACTCAGTAACACTGGTGCTGCCCTCATGCCCTCACCATGGTGATGTTAATCAAGCTTTGTGGTTTTTTTTTTAAGCAGAGCACAGCATTAGCTGGATCAGATGTGAAAGCAAACTAGTGAGTGATGCAGAGCAAAGGAGACTGGCTAACCTGAGATTGATGTCACTTTAAGGATGTTACCCATATGAAAAACTTAAAGCATTCAAACATTAGGCAGCAGGTCAGCTGGAAGTTCTTGAGTAACTGTGAATTGTGAGCCTAGATCCCACATTAACCTCCAGAGTTAACTAATAATGGCAGCATGTACTGTATGTAGTGACAAACTATAGTGATTGATTGCTATTTACAAGTAAGCTATAAGCACAACCAATTAAATAAGTGCATGATAGCTAATAAAAATCAACACAATATGTTCATTCTTGATGATGTGATTTAGAATTGTAACATACAGTTGAGAAAGATGAACAAGTTTTTGTTTTCAAATTTCCAGCACATTCCTCTTGAGGACTCATGGACAAGTAATCAGTGTTTCTAGGTATCTTCAGAATTTTCAAAATTATATTGTAAACCTGCTTCTAACCATTTGTTTCAATCATCTTATTTTTTAGTTATATATATTGAAAACTGAAAGCATAGCATTCCTAATCTGAGTATTTTAAAACTGGATATGGAAAGTAATCGTCTTACCTGAAGGGTGATTAAAGGATACTGAAAACAAAACAAAACAAAACACAGATGAATACTTCAGTGAGACATTCCTTTGCCAAATAGTATTGCTCCCAAGGTTTATTTTTAATTAATTCTTTTAGTGAGACTATAAAACAATAGGCTCTGTTATGATATTTTCATACATAAATATCACTTCAGGTTCTCTCTGCCCTGTCTCCCACTTTGCGTGTGTGTATGTATGTGTGTGTGTGTGTGTGTGTGTGTGTGTGTGTGTGTACACACTTGAGTATATTTGGATATAATTCTGCATATCTTTCTTTTGAGTCTGTCTAATTTGATCTAACATAATGAACTCTAGTTTTATTCATTTTTCTACAAATGACACAGTTCCATTCTTTATGGCTGATTAAAACTCCATTGTATACATGTACCACATCTGCCTTATCAATCTATCCATCTGCTGATGGACATCTAGGCTGGTTCCAAACCTTGGCTATTGTGAACAGTACAGGAATAAGCATGGATGTGCAGTAATCTGAAGTACTTTGATTTACAATCCCAAAAGGTGCTTTGTATAGAATAGGATTAGATGAATAGATTTACATTTCATTGTACCATTATGGACTCACCAAGTCATTGACAGGTTTCAGCCAGGTGTTGAGTGTCACAATGCGGAAGTGCACTAAGAGAACAGAAGGCAGGCATAATGTGGTTTGCCTGTGATTCCCACCTTACAGCTATGATTGCTTTTAAATACACATGTAATTAATGGCTTTCCCTTCACAGAATACTATGCTCCCTTCCCTCTAGCTCTGATTTGACCCTCTGAGGTTAAGAGTCCATTGGAGGAAAATCTCTTATTGTATTTATTGTCCCTTCATTAATAATTGTTGTTGCCCCCAGTGCTGACACCAGCAACCATTAGAAACTTTTATTCTGTTGGCCATAAGACATAAGACTAGGATATCATGGAACAGAATTAGAGACAGAATTACCCATAGAAACACAACTGTGAAACATTTATAGGAGGCGATAAATATAATTTTCCTTGAAAAGAATGTTAGCAAAATTAAGTTATTTTAGCAGAACTATAAATAAAAGATGTTGGTTTTTTGAATGTATTACTCATTCTAATATTTTAGTAAGAGCATTAAAGGAGATATCAGGAAGTGAAAATATCTCTTTAAGAATTATCTTTGCCACATCATATGTGAAAGTGACATAATAAAATTCACTGTCTTGTGTGATGACTTAAAATTAATTATAAAAGAAAATTGAAAGAAGCATCATAAACTGGCCATTTTGAGCACGGGGGGAGTTCTCAGAGGAATTCCTCTGCCCCAGATTCCCATCATGTCAGTCAGAGCACCGTAGAGAGTTTTTAGAGAAAACCATCTCTGACATTGTCACATCAGCACGTTCTACAACTGCCAGAAATAGATGACTATTGTTCAAGCCAAAATAAAGTCTATTTTTATCTCTTTTTTAAAAAGTCATAGAAATATACATTATCAATCAGGTTAGAATTCACAGGTGGTTTCATCTCTAAACCCTTAATTTTACAAATGAAGAAATTAAATCTTAAAGAAATTAAATCTTTACTTGTCAAAAGTCAAACTGTTAGTCATTGATTAATAGAGTTAAGAGTTGAAGCAAGCTGCTTTGAATTGTAGCTTTGTGTTCTGTCTGCAACAATCTGCTTGGTACAATAGCAAAGAAAACAGAAAGGCTACATCTGATTTTCACATTATATCAATGAACATAAAAATAGAACAATAGAATCCACAAATGTTGCCAGTGATCAGCACTATTTTTATTATGACTCTCATTTCTTCCCTGAAAGTCCCAAGAAACTTTCATTATCTTCTCTCCAAGGATGAAATAATTAGTTGGCTTGAAAAAGAGACTTGAACTTGCCAAATAGTCGAGTTATGGATCAGTAGTTTAGATTCAATAATTACATATCGCATTCTGTGCTGGTGACCACTGTACCATGAAGCCTTGTCCGTAGGATTTGTATACAATGAAAGGAATGGATAGAGTTTTATGATCACCAGCTCCTGATCTAAGGACATCATCTCATAACTGGAGAGATGATGGGAGTGCAGCAGTCAATAATATTAAAGACAAGCTTTACTAACTTTACATGTTAATTTGGAGACTGTGTTTGTATTACCTGTGTCTCCAGGTTTGTAGACGGGTGTATCTGTCTGCACAAAAGTTGCGTTCTCCTCAGCAGCGATTGCTACAGCTCTCCTTTCAAATATTTTAAGAGTGTTTCCCTGAGCAAGTAATGTCACAAAGGCCAACTGCTCCGAGGATGCTTGAGACACCTGTTTAGGTAGAACAGAGAAGAAAAGATTGTCTTAATTTAGATGGTCAGACAGGCAAAGCCTCATAAACTCCTCACTTCCTAAAAAAAGACTCACTAATCACCTGCTAAACTGTTTAACTCAGTATAAAGGTCTTTGAAAATAAATTCAGATTCCTATCTTCTAGCTGTCTATTTTCTTTCTGTGTTGTCCTGAAACAAAGTTCTTCAACCTTTAACCTACATTTTCCTTTTAGACTCTGTGAAACACATTCACTCTCTAAAATAGCAATGGCCTTATCAATTCCTATAATAGAAAATTGCCAACAACAGCAGCAATGTATGCTGCACATTAAATTTTTTCCTAATTTTTTTTATTTTCTTGAAATTTTTACACACACCCCCATTTTGCAAACCACTCCATATTAAGATTTGTTATTGAAAAGCAACTTGAAGCGCGTAATTCACATTTCCATTTGCACTCTTCCTGCATTAAATTCAGTGTCTCACTTCGAAATTCTTGCAAGAGTAGAAGTTCCCTGGTTCCACAGACTGCTCAAAAATAGTAGTATTGGATCCGTCATGTTCTAGGATGACGCTCAAGGACACAGACTCGTTGAGGTTTAAAAGATGAAGACAGGCTTTTTCTGGGGAAAAGCGCTGTACCACAGAGGAAACCCACAGGATGTATCGTCTGCACAAAGAGAACAACCAGCACTCTGTCAACACATCTAGAAACCATCCATAAACAGCAACTTGTGCTACTGAAGGATTCCTAAACAGTACATTTTTCCCACAGGCAGAATTATGATAAACTGGATGTACACAGTGGCGTCTTGGGGGCACCCATTCTCCCGGCATTTGCTCAACACTTAGAGGGCAACCCTGCACTCACTGGCTGCAGTCAAAATAGAATAATGAGCCAAACAGGTTTTAGCATGGAACCCATTTAATGAATGGCATTGCCAGTATTTTGATACAGAGAGTTTAGAATTCCCTTACGGTTCTGAAGCCACAGCATCGGTGAGATGAAGCAGCACAATGCTGAGCAAAATGGCAGGCACCATTTTGTCCCGGCGTCTGATTCCCTTCTCCTCTCACGGTGCTCTGCTTTCTTTCCTTCTCATTCTAACTCTGTCATTGCTTTTATAGTCTCACAGAATAGAAGATCAATTACCTTTTGGAGCAAGGATCTTGAGAGTGATCACTTCAAATTGCCTCTCCTGTTACCTCGCCAGGGGGTATCGGTTTAAATGTAACTTCCTGCTAAAGTTCGTTGGATGCTGGCCTGCTTGGAGTCAGCAGTTCAAGTTGGACAGGAAGATGAGAAAAACAAAGAAAGTAGTTGTGTGACACACAGGAGTTCATACTATTTTAATACTCCACATGGGGCCCGTAGCAGTAGCAAAGCAGTGCTACCCAGGGAGTAACACTTGGAAGAAGATCTCTCTGCAAAACACTATCTCACTACTGATTCTCAAATGGGAAATGTGCTCAGGGATCACACATTTTAACACAGACTCACTTTATGGATAACTAAATGTGCTACGTTATTCTTTTGTCATCTTATAATGTAAAAGAAAATAACTTGTAAGTGGTGTTCAGTTTTCTGTATTTAAAGGCAGAATGAATCAGCTACTAAGAAACATGTAAAGATACCAAGATGGAAGGAAAGAGAAAGGAAGAGAAGGTGGGGATAAGAAAGGGGATGAGAAGAGAAGGATCAAAAGAAGAGGGAGGTAGGGAGGTATTTCCATCAGGAATATAGTCTTCAGTTAATGGCCATTATACTACATCAAACTATGGGGGGGGGGTGAATGTAACCTTCTTACATTCAGTTAACATAAAAAAGTATTTATGACACCTAAAATAAACATAGGAAAGGCCAATAACCCACATGCTTGTATTCTCAGTGGGTTCTATTGAGTCTAAGGATGTACAAGAAACAGGACAAAATCAGATAAGCATGGTCACATTGAGTCTCAGGAATCTGTCCTGAATGACCACACTCTGGACATCACAAGCCCTCAGATGCTATCTTTCATTCCCCTGTTTTCTGTTCTCACCAAGGAGGGCCATAAAATCTAAGGGTTCTTGTCTCTGGAGGGGACTCACAAATGAGAGCTTCCCTTCTGCAAAGGCAGCCCTGAAGCTGAGACAATCTTCAGAGCTGGCTGCTTTGGTTTGAATGTGATCAATCTCCCAAATACTTGGTCCACAAGATGGTGCTGTTGGGAGATGGAGGACCTCTGCTGGGTAAGGCCCAGTGTGAGGTGCTGGGTGGGGATGGGGGGGTGGGGGAGTGGGGGAGTGGAGGGGATGTTAGGGGTTGGAGATGACCCTCTGAAGGGATTGTGAAATACCAATTTCTTTCTTTGATTTCCTGTTTGGGAATCTAAGACCTTCCACACACAAGCACCTTAACCGTGGTGTGCTGAGTATCCAATGTGTCACCAATAGTCAAATCTATGGACTTTGAGCCACTTAATAACTAGATAAACCCCAGGGAGGGCAAGGAGTTCCAAAATGAGTCTGCTTGGGGGTATAGCTCAGGGGTAGAGCATTTGACTGCAAAATGAGTCTGCTCAGTCTGGCATATTCAATTGAGGTAAGTTCAAGTCCCTCGATGGGGTCGGGGAAGGCTGAGAGAGAACTGGGAGGAGGGAAGGGAGGAGAGCCGTAGTAGATACAGAAAAAAACCTTTCTAAATAAATAAAAAAAAAACCTAAATAAACCTTTTTTCTTTATAAAATTTGCTGCCTCAGATGCAAAGGTGACTAACCATTGGGTATAAAAAAAAAGTCTCTCTTTCACCTTGCCTAATAGTAGATATAAGGATCTCAATCTAGGAGTCTTGCTTTGTTCTCAAGAGCCAGGAATATCACACAAAGAGACAAAGAACCACAACACAGACTTTGTGCATTATCTCCTCTGTCAGCATAAAGTCACATACATTTGGTCCAGTCATATTTTTGTGTTTATTGTTCATCATATCTGAGCATTAAAATAGGTAGTTCAGGGCCTTGGTGTCTCTATTCTGAGCTCTTTCATGCCATATAAATATTTATTCAGTAAGTCTGTTATGTATGCTTGTTTTAGAAGTGCTGACTGTGACTCTATTATCAATGAGGACAGTAGTACAAATTTCTGTCCCTGTAAACCTAACAGATTCAATAGCATGGGGGTCATTGATACTCACCACTGTCCTTACTCAGGGTGCTTTTTACTGAGCGCACACTAATCTACTAGTGAATAGGTAAACATAAGTGGCTGAGCAATCATCTTACCTGAAAGATAAAGATTTAATAGCTAAGCACACAGGTAACTATTGCAACTGGTAAAAGTGATGTAGGGAGAGAATGTATGTTGTGAGGGTCTGAGGGCTGTAAGTTATTGTGACAACCCATGAATATTACTAGGAATAACCTACTGTCTTTTTAGAGAAATATGCAAATGTAAATGTCAATACCAGTTGATACAAATAATAATTTATTTTGGAGCTATGATCAGTATTCTGTGAATGAAAACATTAGCAAAGAATTTAACAAGGAGGTGCTTTGGGGATTGGAGTGTTAGAATGATTAGAAATTTTTCAGGCAGAAAAGAAAATCAAGACCAATCCAAGATATACAGTAAGACCAAGTTAGGGAAAAAAAGTCATGAGAATAATAATTCTTATAGTTCATAGCAAACAGAAGGTGGACTTAGAATGGAGGAGGGGACCAAAACCACAGAAACTGCTCAAAGACAATCTTGGCTTGCAAGGTCAAGGGTCTGGACAGTGGCATTCACTCTTCAAGAGACTTTGGGTTTCATCGTACTTCTTAGGGATTGAAGAGGGGAGGAAGTCAGGCTGGTACACTGCTGCAGTTAGCAAAACAAGACAAGCACCAAAGCAGACAGGGAGGATGTAGGGTCCATTTATAGGAAGCAGTAGATGAATCTGTCACCAGTAGACCACTTGACTAACAAGGCACATGAGTGGGAACCGTTAGAGATGTAGACAGAAGTTCAGGGATTGTTATAACAAGTGGGTGATATTAGTGTCATAGGCATTTAGATATTGTGGCAATAATACAACCAGTCAGAAAAGGAAGAGGAAAATGGGGAAGTCTACATTGTCAGTTGACTAGTGAGAGAGAGCTGCAGGCCTGGGAAGCATGTGCGTGTTTCCCTGGCCACTGTGAATGTGAGCAAGGCACCACAAAGTGGTCCTGGCATTACCTGCTTTAAAGCTTTTGTTGGCATTCCTAGCAGCATAATTAATTTTTGTCTATCTTAAGAGTGAAAATAAATGTTAAGTTTATCCTGGCATCCCTGAGAACAACTTGAACTTCAAGTTCCCCTTTATGAAATGGTAAAGTCAACACAACTACAGTATTACCCAAGACCAGTAACCTATAGGTAGCTATTTATGCTCTAAATTAAACAAAAGTATTCAGTTCCTGATGTGGCAATTCTTTGAAAGGGAACTTGGCTTTTCCTCCTTGAACAATAAGCTGTTTTACAAGTTCAGGTGCCCCTTTGTTCTCAGATACTTAATACTTGCAAATCACTTCATCATTGTTGACAAGAAATTTCCAGGCATGATGTGCAACTATGGACAAGTGATTGAAGAGAGGTAATTTGGGGAGAAACAGGTTCTTCTGAGGCAGGTTAAGATCCACCTGGCTACTATGCAGAACCAAGTACTTTCCAAGTTCATAAACAAAGCTCATGTTTTTAATCCTCTCATTTGCCAAAGATCCACTGATCCAAATATCATTCCACCCAGGCAAACTGACATGTGACGTGCAATCTTATTAAAGATGACCAGTTGGAGAAATGATATGTCTAAACCATAAAAACATGGCAAATCATTTATACCATGCAGTTCATCTCCCAAACCCCTGTTCTTCTGCAGGAAGCTGCAAATTTGATGGGTACAAACAGAGACTCAGTAAAATACTTTCAGCTAACACCACCCACTCAACACACACTTACTTGTTGGCTCAAAGATATTTAGAGATATGCATTTCAGGAGCTGAGATTGGGTAAAACTAAGGAAAATAATATAATGAAGCTGATAGGCTACAAACAAGCTGAACTCAGAGCCTGTGTGTTAATTTGAAGGAGAAAGTGTGACTTTTCTTTCTACATATAAGATGGAAGTAAGTTCCCCTTAACACAGACTGAGAAGCCAGCTCCCATAATCTGCTCCAGGGTAATAAAAGAAATGCCTCAGAATAGTGAATGATAAGAAACTTTTTTTTTTAATCTGAGGAGAATTCAGAATAAGTTTCGATCTAACTGGCTGATAAAATAAGGAAACACACACACACACACACAAGCTTTCTGATGGTAACTTTTTTACTTCTTGAAAATGGTGTCTGATTCTTTCTGTCTCCACACAGTTAAAAATCTCCACACTACTGCATTCTGTATATACATCTACATATCTTTCTTTATACACACATAGCCATCCATCCCATACACAGTTACATCTGTTTTCACATGTCTATACATCTTTCTTTTATATCCATTTCTCTTCTACATCTCCTTTTACACAGTTTCATCTTCCTTGCCTCCACAGTTACAGATCTTCATACAACCATAGCTGTTCCTCTCACATACATAGCTCTCTCATCATAGAACACTTTACATTGTTCCTATACACTCTCCTTTAGCTCTTCCCACAGTTCTTATACGTAGCAGCCGCTCTCTCACACAGCTTTATCTCTCACACGCATATGCTTCTACATCATTCACTCACTCTTTGCTCACTCACTCATTTATTCATTCTCTCATGTATCTCTCACCCTCTCCAGGCTTCTTTTTCGTCTCTCAGTCACCACACATACACTCCGCTTACATACTGCATAGTTCCCTCCTGTACATTGCCACTTCTTCTCAGCCAAACTCTGGATAATTATATGTTACATTTTCAGGGCCCAACCCATTCTGATAACACCGGAAATCACAGTTTTTCTCAGGCTAGTAAGGTCACAAAGACTTGCCAGTGTAATGTGCCTTGCAAGTAACTTTTTTCCAGACAGAGAATGACTCTGAAATCCAGGACTTAACAATAACAGTAGCAAGCTGAACCTTGAACTGTCACAATCCGTGCAGAAAGTCAACTATTGCAAGGGGGTATATCTCAAAACAGCCTGATTTTGATTTAACAATAAATAACACCCGGAAATTAGTCTTTTTATATTTTCTGCAGGGACGTTTAGCCTATTTGAATTTGTTCTGAAGACTAAAATTGGTTGTCTTTGAGACTTAAAAACCTGTTACTTTCCTGTGTCAGTAAAGAGGAAAATATCCTAGTGTTATTTCTATTCATCAGAATTATACAGCTTAAACAGAAATCAGCTTCCTGGCCACCCACAAATGTAAGTGTGCTCAAAGGTGGAAAACACCCTACCAATGGGCTGTGGAAAGAACCTCATAGCTGTTCTTATTAGGGAGGTATATCAGTGGCACCTGGAAAAGCTACAGCCAGAAAACTATTGGCCATTAACAGGCAGTGGGCCCATGGCTTTTCCAAGTGGGGCTCCCATCAGGGCATTATATGTTTGGCAGGTCGACTTGTCCAATGGTAGTTGTCACCTGCCGTATACTCCCATGGCCCTCAGCATCCCCTGAATTAGACTCTTTCCATAACAATTTCCAGATTATAAAACTAAGTTTTAATACTTTGAAGGACACTTGCTACATGAAGCAAAACTAAAACAAATGAAAATATTCTCAGCTGTGTAGGTCTGGCATGCTCCACTAAGGTCTGAAAAATTTCATACTGGCCTGGGCACCCTTTTAGTCTGGGTGCTAAGTTCACTGTGATTTCTGTGGTGATATTTGGGAGGTTATGTTTAACTGGGACTTGTGTTGAACACATCAATCTTTCCACTGCTCTGTAACCTACCACTGTGGCACAATGATAATGTATTTAAGAGGATTTTCTCTCTTGCTCAGCTGAGTTGCCTCTGGTCAGTTTTAATTTCTCCCTAATTTTGACATTCCTGTGACAGTAAATGTCAAGCATGTTCAACCAAACTGCTAGATAGTTGTGGCATAAAATATGACATCTTTTACAATCAGTTTCAATGGCTTTATAATCTTTTTGTTGTTGATCATAAAATTCCGATTACATGAAGTCATTAATTCCTCTTATCTTTGGCTTCTTGTCAATGTCTATCATATAAATATTGCTTTGAAAGCCCATCAGATAATTAATTGGGCAAGGAAAAAAACCTAGCAGGATAATTCCGGTACAGTAATCTGTCATTCACTGTTAAAGGTATCGAGTAGTCAATCATTAATTAACAACCTACTCTGAGACTTTTCAACCTAACAGGAGGCATTTTAAAAGCCAGGGGTGGATAGACATTGATGCCCACAGAACAGCTGCAGGAGAAAAAGATAACAAAGCTGAGCGTGCATCTGCGCAGACTTTCATTAACAAGTCTCCGTAGTGCAAGGAATCCCAATAGCTAAAACTGTTAGCATGCAGAATGAGCAGGAGGCAGGGAGCAAACCACCCGATGGCAGGGCCACTTTGGTCTCACTTTATACTCAGAGCATCTTGACTCCATTAAAGTGCTTTTAGGTATGAAAGTGCTTTTTCTGTTTGCTTGGTTGGTTACTATTTGAAAGAAAGAATAAGAGGATTAATCTCAAGATCTATAGTCAGGGAGCCGGAGCCCCAGGGGAACTGGCACAGGGTCCCATTCCTAACTGAATGGCTCCCTAGAAACATGGCTGATGATGTAATTTCCAGTCCCGACTCCAGAACCTCAAGTCTAAAGAGACTGATGCTTTCATCCAAGTGCAAGGCAGACAAAACCTGATGTCTCACATCAAAAGTCAGGCAGAACTTGGTCTTTTTGCTCGATGAGATCTGCAGCTGACTGGATGCAGCCCACACATGCAGAGGGAGGAGCAAGTAGTTTAGGCTTTGTTTAGCCACCAGCTGAAATCTTTTTCTTATTTAGAATGAGGCAGAAGCTCATACTTCTGCTGGGGAGTGCCATCTCAGCCATCTCCCTGGCTTTCTTTAAAAGAGTTTTTTCTTATCTTGGGGGCATTAGAAGTCATCTTTTGTCGATTTCACAGGTTTTATGTTCTATTATTGTATTACTTAATTATCTTAGAGACAATTTTATGGCTGTCTCTCCAAAAAAGAAATGTCCTTACATGTTGAAATACCCAGATAATTCTGATTTAATGGGAAATAGCAGTGTCTGACCTAGAACCTCATAATTCCATTCTAGCGCCCTCTCCAAAGGTTCTCATTCAGTCATTTGTAAATTGACCTGAGCATAATGGCCAAGGTGTCAACTATTTAATGATTAAATGCATTTTAACATAAAATAAGTAAATACTAAAAATACTTAGAAGTCAAAATTAAAGCATTTCTAACAGTATGCTTTAAGATACACAAAACTGTGAGGTCATTTTGTGTCAGAAGAAGGACACTGAATTAATTATACTAGTTTTATTTTAAGGTGAGACCTATGAAGTGATATAATTTCTGTAGAAAATTAAAAGGTTTTTTTTTTTTTTAATTTGAAAGGTATTTTCCTCTCTCATACCCACCACTGGTTCCCCTCCTTCCCCTCTTCCCAGTCATCCCCCAGTTGCCCCCCACCCCATCCATCCCTAAGGAGGGTAAGAACTCCCAGGGTGAGTCAATGCAGTCTGACATATCCAATTGAGGCAGGACCAAGTCCCTTCCCCCAGTATCAAGGCTGAGCAAGGTGTCTCTCTATAGCGAATATGCTTCAAGAAGACAGTTCATGCACTAGGGATAAATTGTGGTCTCATTGACAGAGGACCCACAAACTGCCCAAGCCACACAACTGTCATCCACTTTCAGAGAGCCTAGTTCAGTCCCATGCAGGTTCCCAGCTGTCAACCCAGAGTCAGTGAGCTCCCAATAGTTCAGGTCAGCTGTCTCTGTGGGTTTCCCCATCATGATCTTGACCCCTTTGATCATACAATCCCTCTTCCCTCTCTTCAACTGGACCAGGAGCTCAACCAGTGCTTAGCTGTGGATCTCTGCATCTGCCTCCATCAGTTGCTGGATGAAAGTTCTATGATGACAATTAAGGTGATTATCAATTTGATTACAGAGGAAGGCCAGTTCCTAAAAGGAAATTTTAATTCATCTTCTCCATAAATGAAATTCTCCTTGTGAATGTCATAGTCTTCATACTATTCAAAATTTGCTTTTTTTAAAAAAATTAGAGTATCAGTTTCTGTTTCCAATATAATTTAAAACAAAGCTCATAGAACATACCAGCCCTTTAAGCAGTGAATATGTTCTGATGCACTATAGAACATGGACAAGAGTGTTCAGACACATGGAGGAGTCTGGCCAGGGTCAACCCACCACATCTATACTATCTAAAAACTCAAACAAAGTATGGGAATGCTGTTCTTGGCTTGGTCAAGAGAGCCACATTTTCAGTCTCCCGGATCTTCTGTTTGAATATTCACTCTGTCTCTCAGGTCTCTTCACTGAACAAACATTTGCTTATTCCTTGGACTGACACCTTAGAAAAGTTGTTGTTTGCTCATGGAGGCCTATAATAATCCCACACAGTCAAAATTGGTTTTATTACACAGCTCGAAAGAAGTTTCAGAGGCACAGTGACTACAGTGGCTATTTGACACATGAACAAGAATGGGGTCTTGGATTAATAAAGGAACTTTTTGTCCTAATAACATAGCCAGGTTGTAAATGTGACCATCAGAAGCTCAGAGAGCATCCTTAGAGAGCATTCTTCAAGAAGTTCATGGGGCCAGGGATGCTGCCCATCTTGTGAAGATAGAATATTTTCTTTCAGGTAGAAGGTTGGTATCAAAGCATATAGCCTGTTCAGGAGAGCAGAAGCATAGCTTCTGGGCCTTTGGTAAATTTATTTCATTTATTTTTATTTAATAATAAGTACACTTTTAAGTTTTCTCTTCTTGGTGTTAAAGTACTCTGCTGGTATTGATTTTGATTTCCATATTTTCTGTAATTGAAACATTGATGAAGGCAAGGCATAGCTATACACGTCTGTAATCCAGCCAAGGGTTGGGGTTGTAGCCAAGTTTTAGCACTCACACAGTTGTCTAGCATGTGTGAGGCCTTAATCCTCAGTGGAAGGCAAAGACAGACTGTGCAGGAGTTCAAGGCCAGTCTATGCTACATACTGTTGAAGCAGAATTGAGATAGATCTCAGTGATAGAGGGGTTTGTCTTGTACATCCAAGGTTTGGGTTTGGGTCCTAGCATTCCACCTCAACACACACACACACACACACACACACACACAGAGTTTCTTAATCTAGCATTTAGTGTTTCTGTTTATTATTTACCAACCAAGTTTTCTCAATGCAAAAATATAATTACCTTTTAAAGTCTTTTATGTCCCACTCCATTTATTTGTGCTATAATAGATGATTTTTAAAATTTCTAGCCCATCTTGGTGACTCATATGTATAACACCAGCATATGTAAGGCTGAGGCAGGGTGACCATCAGTCTCAGGTCAGTCTGAGCTACATATCAAGACCCTGACACAAGAAAGCCAAACTCTGAGGTTGTAGCTCAGACTCAGAGTGCTTCTCTAGCATGCAGAAAGCCCCAAGTCCCACCTATCAATCAATCTCTGGGATTGTAAGACTCTACTTTTTCATTGAATTGTCCACATTTCAGTGTCAATAGCAGTAAATCAGTTATTTGATTTAATTCCATAGATCAATGTTGAAAACTAGTAGTCAGACCATTTGCCCCTACAATGACTTTTAGTATTTTAACTTATGCTAGTTGGATGGGCTGTAGACTATTGAAACTGTAGTTTCTAGACCTGTAGTCTGGACTGTGTGTGAGTCTGGACTTGCTGCCCCGGGCCCCAGCTTACACAGCCTGAAACTAGAGTCTACCAAGAAAGAGCCTCAGTGAGGATGTGTGCAGAAAGAAGGGATGGATAGACAGCTAAGGTCATATAAGTTCTGTTCTCTGTGCTCACCACAGATATCACCACCAATTAGCCAAACTACCAAAGCTTCCAGCCACTGAGTCTGTTATTAGACAAAACAATTTCTAATGCAAGTTCTAAAAATTATTGCCAAAGTAAATTTGTTTATACAGAACAAATTCCAATACATTTTAGACATTTTGTTCTTTAAGATTCAAGAACCAGGGGCTGGAGAGATGGCTCATTAGTTTAGAACACTGATCGCCCTTCCAGATGGCCTAGGTTTAAGTCCCAGCACCTACATGGCAGCTTTCAATTGTCTATCACTACAGATTCAGGTGATTCAACCCTTCTCCTGGCCTTTCAGGGCACCAGTCACATGCATGGTATACAGACATGAATGAAGGTAAAACACTTGCACATGTTAAAATTAAATAATTTTTAAAACAACTGAAGAAGCAATTTAAGAATTTGACTATTTGTAAAATATCCATTAAGTGTGGAAAAGTTTAAAATGATTTCTATATAAAATGATTTAATAAAAAAAAACCCAGTTCCAGTATTTTATTTGGCTCTTGTTTATGCTACTATAAATCACTGCCATGCTTTTCATTCTTAGGAACTGCATATGTTAAGCTGACCATGTAATTCCTTTCTCTCTGTAATTCAAGAAACACTCACAGACATTACTGCATTGCTCTGCATGGTTTTAGAGATTGACCTAAGTGGGGTGATAAGGAAATGAAGAAAAGATAGACAAATAAGACAGACAGACAGGTACCCCCTACACACACACATATGACTCTGATAGAGAGATGCAGTCACAAAAACCTGGGAATTCAGTATGCTTATTTTATACATTTGAGCAGAAGAAATGAGTTTATTGTCTACAATTGAAAGAAGAGTAGGCTTTATTAATCTTTGTAGGGGGTCTCTGCAGGAGAGTAGTCTGAGACTGTAAAAATCCTAGCTGGAGAAGGGCACTGTGGTCCACAGTTTCTGCACACACTGTTTACACTGGCACATGGACCAGGGTAAGGCATTGTCCTTTTCATGGGTCTGAGGTATTGGGATGTGGCTATGTCAACTATACACATTGACTCAGGACTTCATCAGCTCTATACACATTATATATGGACACTGTGCAGGTAAAAAAGGACACATGGCCCACTGCATGACAGGAACTCTGAGCTTGGATTCATCTTTGATAGCTGGGGCACTTATCTATTACTATCTTATCATCAATGCTTATTTTACAAGACATATATTTTGTTTTACAAAACACTGGAGATTTATGTTGTTGGTTGTTTTACTCTTTTGTTCTTTAGCTCTTTTAGGGGCCCACCACCAGCTTCCAAATAAATTCACATGGAATCTTATTGTTACTTATAAATGTCTGGCTTTAGCTTGGCTTGTTTCTAATCAGGTTTTCTTAAATTATCTCATCTACCTTTTGTCTCTGGGATTTTATCTTTTTTAATTTCTATATTCCTTTCTTTCACTCTTTTTCTGTGGCTGGCTGTGTAGCTAGGTGGTTGGCCCCTGATGTCCTCCTCTGTGAATATATGTTATATATTTAATAAATCTTGGGATATCAGAGAGACCACACAGTTAGATCCTAGGGAGACAGCTCAAGAAATCCTTGATCCTTAAATACAAGGATGAACAGCTGAGTCAGTTACATACATCTTTAATCCCAGCACAGGGAAAGCCAGGAATGCTGATCAACATCCTTTATCCCATAACTCCAGAGAAAGAACTTCTTCTGTTTCTGTGAGTTCAAGGCTACACACCTTTAATCATAACCTGGATGGGATAGGGTGTATAAGGGCTCATAGAAACCAGGCAGATCAGAAGTGACTGGCAGAAGTGACCAGGAGTGAGGCTGAAGAAGTTGCAAGACAGTTTGGTGAGAATTGACTGTGGTGCTTCCTCTCTCTGATATTTCAGCCTTCCCCCAATATTTAGCTCTGAGTCTCATTTATACAAACCAAATTCTACTACATTTGGTACTCAACTTTGGGGCACAAATTTCCCCTCCCCCAAAAAGCCACTTACCAGCCAGAGCAACACTTGGCCAGAGAAGTAATTGTTGGCTGGTTAGGCTGTTGAGTTAGCCTGAGCTTTAGGCAGACCCAGACACACATTTAACTTTAGTCTGGGTAAGTTTTTTCAGACAGTGGCCTCTTTGTCCTAGTGGCTTACAGAAAGGTTCTTTCTCTTTCTGAATCCCTCCTTGGGCTGCTATCACACTAGGTAGCTGCCCCACTTCACAACCATTTCAACTGACTCTGACAACTAAATTGGTGGGTACAACAGATTTGTTTTAAAAAAAGAGGGCAAATTTGTTTAAGGCAATGGAGGATGATTGGTCTTTCTGTGATGTTTCTCTAGATGATTTGATATTAGAACCAGTAAAGGAAAAGATAAATAAAGTAGATAGAATTATCCTCATAATGTTTATTATGAATATTTTGTTGTTTGACTTCTGTTTTATCATTGAAGAAGTCAATTAATGTGAATGTTAAAAAGAAGTCTTTAAAAAGTCTATTAAAAAGGAGCTCAAAGATATTCAAACACAAACAGAGGAGTATAAAAAACAGACCTCAGCAATATCATCAAAAGCTACAGAAAAACAGCCTAAGTTTATCAGACAGCCAACACTAATATACCCAGTAACCATTAAAAAATCAAAAGAGGATAGAGATGTAAGAGAAGTTAATGGGGCTCTGGTACATATTCTAGAACTACTAAGGGCTAAAGATGTGATTGTGACATATGGGATGCATTTACCATTTGTAAAACAAATGTTGAATTCCTGGTCTTGTTGCAATTGGATCACCCCTAAGGACTGGTTAGATATGGTTACTGCTGTTTTGGAACCAGGGACACTTTTATAGTGGAAAACATGGTAGAAGGGGGAGGCTAAGACAATAGAACAAAGAAGCAGAGCCAGGGGCATAGAAGTCTCCCAAGACCAACTTCTTGGGGAAGAAAAATATTCTGATATTGAAAGGCAGTCCCTATGCAATGGACACATTCTTGATTTATGCCATATGGCAGCACTAAATGCTTGGGATCAGATAGAAGAAATAGGAAAGAAAAGTGAATCATTCACAAAGCCCAAAGGACACTTTTACAGACTTTTTTACAGAGATTATCTGCAGCAGTAAATAGGATAGTACTGGATTCAGAAGCAAGGCAAATAATAATCAAATCCCTGGCATTTGAGAATGCTAATACACAATGTAAAAAAATCATAAGACTGTTAAAAGCAAGGTCAGTACCCTTAGAGGATTGGATTCATGGAACAATTAAGGTAGATTCTTATGAAGGTGATGATAATTGGGTAGGAGAGGTCATTTCTAGAGATATAAGAAAAAGACAAAATGTTAAATGCTATAATTGTGGAAGGCAAGGTCATATACAAAGAAATTGTAATCAAGGTGTTCCCAGAAACAGTGCCTTTGAAAGGAATAGTCACAAGAGAACACCCCTCCCTCCTGGAGTATGCAGGTGGAAAGAAGGTGGAAAAGGTAGACACTGGACTAATGAATGTCGGTCAGCAAGGGACAGACAAGGTAACCATCTGCCTTCAGGAAATGCCCAAAGAGGGCTCTCAAAAGCCCTCACATCCAATCCAATGCAATCTTACCCCACTATTGTGGAGGATACACCTCCTCAGAACAATTAAAAAAATTAAAACCTATTTTAAAAATATACTACACTAAATAATAGAGAATCTATAGAAAAAGAAAAAAACTCAGAAAAAATTGTAAAAAAATATTCTGGCAAATGACTATTAATGAGCAAAGGCCAAAATTAAAAGTACAAATAAATGTTATTATTGAAGGTTTATTGGACACGGGGGCAGATGTATCAATAATTTCACCAGAATCATGGCATCCAAGTTGGTCCCTTCAGGAGGTAAATGTTCAATTTATGGGGATTGGGTCTTTATTCCAAGTAAAACAAAGTGCAAAATGGCTTGAGTGTATAGGATCAGAAGGACAGAGAGGAATATTAAAGCCATATGTGTCTAACATTGCCATAAATTTATGGGGATGAAATTTATTACAATAATGGAACACACAGATTAACACTCCTCCAAACACAGAAAGAAATCAGAAATTAATACATATCTCTGGGACAAATATTAGAAGGTATTATGAGAAACAGTCACAAACTATCCAAGCTGTACAGAAACAAGGCACAACAGCTGTTGATCTTTCAAAGACACTCACAGCACTGCTTTTAAAATGGCTAACAGATAAACCTATATGGATTATTCAATGACCATTAACAAAAGAGAAATTGCAGGCCTTAGAGCAGCTGGTGCAGGAGCAGTTAAATGCTCAGCATATAGAAGAATCAACAAGCCCTTGGAACTCTCCAGTATTTGTCATTAAAAAGAAATCTGGAAAGTGGAGGATGGTGAGAGATTTAAGGACAATAAACAAGGTGATCCAACCAATGGACTCTCTGTAGTCTGGAATTCCTTTGCTTTCTCTTTTACCAAAAGATTAGCCCATTATAGTTATCGATTTAAAAGACTGTTTTTTTTTTTTTTTTACAGTACCCTTAAAAGAACAAGATAAACAAAAATCCCCTTTACAGTGCCCATTTATAATAATTCTTGACCTGTAAAGAGGTTTCAGTGGAGGGTCTTTCCTCAAGGAATACTGAATAGCCCTACACTATGTCAGCATTTTGTACAAATGCCAATATAAATAATTTGTAACAAATTCCCAAAGTCCATAATTATATAATTATATGGATGACATCTTATTGGCAGATTCAAACACTGATACTCTAAAAAAAATGTTTGAGAGAAGTAAAAAAAAAAATGCCTGCTTGGGGATTATAAATAGGCCCTAAAAAATACAAAGGCGATATTCCATTAATTATTTAGGCTATAAAATAGACCTTCAAAAAATTAGACCCCAAAAGGTACAAATCAGGAGAGATAGATTACAGACCTTAAATGATTTTCAGAGATTACTAGGAGACATTGCCAATTTATAACCCACTATTGGAATAAAAAAAACGATGAACCTGATAATTTGTTTAAAACCTTAAATGGTGACAAGGACTTGAATAATACAAGAGAATTGTCACCTGAAGCTGAGAGAGAATTGGCTTTGGTAGAAAAGAAATTACATGATGCATATGTGGATCGTGTGGATCCAGACCTTAATTGCATCCTAGTTATCTTACCCTCTAAGCATTACCCTATGGGAATTTTAATGCAAAGTGAAAATGTTATATTGGAATGGATATTTCTACCAGATAAACTGAGTAAAACATTAAAGACATATGTGGAAAAGATTTCTGAACTGATCTTTAAAGGGAAATTAAGACTTCGTCAATTAACAGGAATGGACCCAGCAGAAATTTTGTACCTTTAACTAGTGAAGAAACTGACCAATTATGAGTAGAAAGTGAACCTTGGCAAAGAACCTGCAGTAATTTTTTTGGGAGATATTAACAACAAATACCCTCAAAGCAAAAGAATTGAATTTTTAAAGAAAACTAATTGGAGTCTTCCTCGTGTTGTATGAGATAAACCAATTACTGGAGCCCCGACATTTTATACACATGCAAATAAGTCAGGAAAGGCAGGTTACAAATCAGAAAATATAAGTAAAGTGGCTCAAAGCCCTTATAATTCTGTTCAAAAGTCAGAATTATATGCTATTGTGATGGTATTAATGGATTTTACCAAAGCTCTCAACATAATCACTGACTCTCAGTATGCAGAAAGAGTTGTTTTACACATTGAAACTACTGATTTTATTAATGATGAGCAAGAATTAACTTCATTATTTATTCAGTTACAAGAAGTAATCAGGAATAGGGATCATCCCTTCTATATAACACACATTTGATCTCATGTGGGTGTGCCAGGTTCTTTAGCACAAGGTAATGATTAAATTGATAAATTATTAATAGGAAATGTGCTAGAGGCCTCAGAGTTTTATAAAAAAAAAATTACATCAATAGCAAAGGATAAAAAAAGATTTTTCCATCACTTGGCAACAAGCCAAAGAAATTGTAAAAAGATGTTCCACCTGTTCCTTTTATATCCAGACTCCATTACCAACAGGAAGTATCCCTAAAGGTATACATAGAAATGAAATCTGGCAGATGGATGTATTTCATTTTACAGAATTTGGAAAATTAAGATATGTACATCATACAATAGATATGTTTTCAGGATTTCAATGGGTAACTGCTCTGAGTTCAGAAAAGGCTGATTCTATAATCACACATTTGCTAGATTTTATGGCCATCATGAGAATACCTGTAGAGATTAAGACAGACAATGCTCCAGCATATGTCTCTAGTAAAATAAAACTATTTTTATTTATTATAATATAAAACATATTACAGGAGTACCACATAATCCTACAGGGCAAGCAGTCATAGAGAGATCAAATTGAACTCTAAAGAAGATGCTAAGTAAATAGAAAGGAGTAACAAAGACCCCTAGAAATAGACTATATAGTGCTTTATTAACTTTGAATTTTCTCAATGCTAATGAGAAAGGAACAACAGCTGCTGAAAGGCATTGGACTATAGAAAAAACAGATGAGCTAAATCAGCTGTCTATTTCAAAGATGTACTGACCTCAGAATGGAGGCCAGGCTATGTGCTACGTTGAGGAAAAGGTTTTGCTTTTGTTTCCACAGTTATGGGTACCACCAAAATTAATAAAGACTCAATTTGAGATAGAGAAACTTCATGAGAATAAGAACTGATGGCTCATCTATCTTACAAGTTGTAAAAAAAGACAAAGGGTTGGGGCAGGTTTTTGTTTCTGTCTTTACAGAAAGCCAGAAATACCCATTTCAAGAAGTTAAAAGATCTTGGGCATCTAGACATCTACAACAGAAGGGAGGCTATTCAGAAAAATTCAGAAGCAAAAGAATATCACATCCATTTGTACCAATATACTCTATGTGGTAAAATCTTTCTTCTTAACCTCTATCTTTAATCACAAGATAAGTTGAAACCCCAGTTAAATTATAAATTAAAGCTGGCTTTGGAGTTGGAGTGTGGCTCTCTCCTTCTCTAAACGAAAGCATATTTGTTAAAGGAAAATGCAAAATCTCTGTATCATATCAGAAGAGCCACCTGATATGGGACAGAAGAATGACTAAAAAGAAGCGACAATTCTATTGTCATTAATCCTATTCTGAATAAAGATGTATGCATTTAGCTTTCTGTATATTGTGTTAAGTTTTAATTTCTTATTAGTTTTCTGCAGTGATTCATGACAATGTCTAAATGTGAACTGGATGTATCCAAAAGGAAGATGGAGCCCTACAACGATGATATCACATGGACTATGACAAAGGCACCAGGCTGACAAACACCAACCAAAGATCAGACTTGCAGTACAAACTGCTCAGGACATTTTCAAGGTGGCTAGCTGAGATGAACCAGCTTCACAGACTACTCTAGCCAGGACCTGAGACAAGCCGTGCACTTTCCTGTTATGCAGAGACTGGATAACAAATAATACAGCTACACATTTCAGAACTTGATAATCAATAACACTTTTCAGGCTCCCCTGAAGATGCTGTCACTCCCCAGACAGCAGGAAGTAAATTTAAGAACATCTCGTCCACAATCCCAAGAGGTGGGGTGGTGGTTTTTGGTCTTTTAATGTATTATGAATGATTGTCATTGTTTAGGGTAATTGGTTAAAAATTGTTAATGGTTATGGTTAGGAAAAAAATAAACAAGAGAGATTAGACTTTGGGTTCTTGTTTTAAAAAAAGAAAAGAAAAAGGGGATACAGATATAATAGGATATAAGGGTAGATTACTGAATCTACTTTTAAAGAAATTACTAGCTTTAAATATTTTACATTGGATTTGATTTTTTATATATTGTATACAAATTGTGTATATTGATATAAAGTTGAGATTAATTTTGTCACTGTACATATATTCCTGTTTGTTCAAGGTATTATACAATGTAATACAAATTGCTAGTCCAGGAAAGTTATTATTACCAACTAATTAGGGTATAAAGAAATTCAAGTTAGTAGTTAGACATTACTATCAAACTTACAGTCATATTAGATATGTTTTCAGGATCAGATATATTTTAGATGGACAGGTCTTCTTCAAGCACTTCAGAGATCCATAGAATATGGCATTTAAGAAATTTCAAAAACATAGGTTATTATTTTTTTTGACAATGGGACCTTTGTTCCTGGCAGCACCAATCCACTTCAGAGATGATTATGAACATCAAGGAAACTCCTCCATATGAGCTGACTTCTTTGTGACAAAAGTTAGCCACTGGGCAAGAAAGTGCTCTTGCCTTGACTGCTGACAATATGATATTCAAAACAGACAAGCAGGAGAAATACACAAAAGAATTGCCGAGTCTTGCCACACAAGGTAGGAAGGTCTTTGGGAATATCCTGCTGTCCAGAGAAGTCTGCCAGACATGCTAGGCCTGTAGGCCGAAGATGGATGCTTCAACAACACAGAAAAACTATGGGTGACTGTCCAGGCAGCCAGCTATATTTCATTTCTTACATTTTTAGAATTTGCTATTTACTTAATATTATTTTCTTCTTGGGTCTTTGAGGAATTTATAGATGAGATAGTTAATAGTTATAGTTTTCTAGTGACAGTTTTAGAAAAGAAACTCACTTAGAAGTTACAGTATGAAAGTTTTAGAGACATTGAAATATAGTTTTTATTTAGTAATACAAGTTAGATACAAAGTGGATTAGATACAATCCTTTGGACTCACCAAAATAGAATACATAATGGAATACTTTCTTCAAATTTGTCAATTGTTAATGAACTGGAAATTTCTCATATGATTATTGTTTGTATATTATTGTATGTAATTACTGTTCTTATTGTATATATTTTTTTCCTATGTTAGTTATAACTTTCTTTTTATTTTTGAGGCAAAAGAGGATATGTGAATATATGTTAAATATTTAATAAATCCTGGGATATCAGAGAGACCATACAGTCAAATCCTAGGCAGACAGCTCAGGAAATCTTTGATCCTTCAATATAAGGACAAACAGCTGAGTCAATCACACACACCTTGAATCCCAGCACAGGGAAAGCCGGGAGTGGGACCAACACCCTTAATCCCATAACTCCAGAGACAGAACTTTTTCTGTTTCTGTGAGTTCAAGGCTACCTGCCTTTAATCCTAAATTGAATGGGATAGGGTATATAAGGGCTGTAGAAACCAGGCAGACTCAGAAGCAACTGGCAGAAGTGACCAGGAGCAAGGCTGAGAAAGTTGCAAGACAGCTGGGTGAGAATTGACTGTGGTGTTTCCTCTCTCTGATATTTCAGCCTTCCCCCAGTATTTGGCTCTGAGTCTCATTTATACTAACCAAATTTGTACTACTACTACATTCCTCCTTCTCTGGCTACTTTTTTTTCTTCTCCTAGATTTTTTTCTTCTATTTATTCTCTCCCCCACCAGCCCCACCCATCCTTTCTCCTGCCTTGCTATTGGCCATTCAGCTCCTTATTAGACCATCAGGTGTTAACACAGGCAAAGTGGCACAGCTTCACAGAGTTAAACATGCAACATAAAAGAATGCAACACATCTTTGCATCATTAAACAGGTTTTCAACAGCATAAAAAAAGGTAACATGTCTTAAAATAATATTCTACAACAGATTTATCCTGGAATACATTCATTTAATAATTACTCACTGTGATGTGTTTTTTCCAAGGACAGAATCAATACAATTAATCACCAGGACATTATGTTGGAGAAGAATACAATGCCTTAAAATGTTACAAAACTGCAATACATGTATGTTAATTGAAGTAATAAGTAAATATAAATTTTATTGCTTGAGATGTGGTTCTTAAAGAATGCAGGTCCCTGAGTCAGGGGAACTTTTCATTTATGCCCCACTGTTCATTCTCTGCCCACTCTTCTTCATTGTGGCTGGCCTAGGGATTATAAAGAAGAAGCACATGTGTGTTTAAGAAACTCTTTAAACTCAGGCAGTGAAAAGTGAAATGTTAACTTTAAAAAAAATTATGTATATGAGTATTCTGGCTGTATGCCTAGATGTCTCTAGTCAAAACGATGTCGGTTCCCCTGGAGTTATGGGTACAGAACCTCATGAGCTGCTCTGTGGTTTCTGGGAGTTAAACTTAGGTCCTCTGGAAAACAGCCAGTGCTCTTAACCACTGAGCCAGTACTCCAGCTCAGGGTATGGTTTCTTTGGATGACAATGGCTGGAAGAAAAGTTTGAGGTGATTTATTCTGTTCTGACTAATGGAGTGAAAATTGTTTCTAGCTTCTAGATGACAGATTAATGAGAGTAAGGAAGAAAGAAATGGAAAAGATAGAAACAAAGAAAGAATGATGGGGTGGAGGATGGGAAAGAAAAAGCCATGCAGTGTGATGGCTCATACTTGTCATCTCAGCACCTGAGAGCCTAAAGCAGGAGAATTGCCATGAGGCTGAGATCAGCCTGGCTGCCTGGTGAATTCTAGGCCAACCTATCCCAAAAAACAAAGGATAACAAGAAAAAGTAAAGACATACTTAGCTGGATCTCTGGTTCATGCTGATTCTAAACTAATATTTTAGGATTATTTTGGACTTCTGATTTGGCATGTTTACAAGTGCATTTTCCACTAAAATGCAACGTGGCTCTCATAACAACAATGCCACTATTTATTGTGGCTCAACCAATTTAATTATTTGTGACCTGATAAATCTTTAGAGTTCCCCACGATCTCTCCATCGGCACTCCCCCATGACTGTGCTCCTGTTTCTCTCCAACTGCCAGTTCCCCTCCTCACTTGCCTGTGCGCCTGCCTGGCTGGCTCTCCTTCCCTGCCTGCTTCCAGGAGGACTCCCCAGGTCCCCCCTCTACAGATGCACTCTGGTGCCTCCCTTACTGGAGGAGAAAGAAACACAGGAAAGAAAAGGGCATGGAAAAGGAATGTGAGAATGGAAGACAAGGAAGAGTCTGATGTTAGCTGTTATCTTATCTAGGTGCTGGAAGGACTTTTTTAAATTTAAATTCTGCTTCTTTGATCTGTCTTTATAAACTACTGTTTTCGAAGATTCATTTTTTGGGGGGCCACATCACTAGTTAGACAAACACACAACACTGACCACCTACATCAAATCAAAGAGTGATTTTTCCACATTGTAAAGCTGTTCAAAGTTTGCAGGAGAGAAGTACTTGAAGAAAGTTTGAAGAGTACTTGGGCCTGACCTACGAGGTCCTGTAGGGGGGGCTAGTGGTCTCTGTAGCCTCAACTGCCTGATGCAGAGAAAATTAAAAATCAAGGCACCATTTAAGACACAGGTTTCAATTTTACGTTTCCCCTCTGACATCACTAACAGGTCCCTTGACCAAGGGCACTTTTAGTCTTCACCACCTGGTACTCCTACCTCCCACAGACCCCAGGGAGTCTTCCTCTGCCTCCCACCCTTTCTCTTTGTCTTCAAGAAAGCCATGCTTCTGTGGACATCTCATTGCCATAGATTTAAAAACTATGAATGATTATATTTGTATCCTTCATGCAAGTCAGTCTGAGTCAGTCTGAGTTATCCTTCCTGATTTAGTTTGCCTGGTCCATGAATCCAAGCACAGAAGACGTGGGCTCTGGGGGCACAGGGACAAAGGACATAGGGATTGCACTTGGCTTTGGTTCCACTTGTCTCTGGACAAGTTCTCTCTGGATCTTACTGCCATGTTGCATCGAAGCATTTGAAAGTACTTTGAATTTTCCAGGCATGCAATGATCTACTGTATTTTGAACAGCAATCGTTTCTGTTGTGTATTTTTCATTTCCGTTTGGGGAATTTCCAGATTATAAATTTACAAGTCACAGCTGTGACTCAGATGACTGCCTGAACATTCCCTTTCCGTGGATTCATTAGTTCACGGTATTGACTAAGCACCTTCTGTACCAGCATGGAGAAGGCTGTATTGAAAAATCCAAATATGACTGACACCTTGGATCCCACTCCCCCTAGAGGAACACCTGACTTAGTCTTGATGTTGGGGGGAGGAAACTGGATCTGTCTAGAGTGGAGGCTGAACTGAACAATATTGGGACCTTGGGACCGCCTGCCCATGCTGGGGAGGAGATGGGGAGATGTGGAGAAGAGAGAGTGACCTGAGGGGGTGGGAGGGGGAAGGGACCTTGAATAAGGATATACACGGATAGAAAATGTGACTTCTTTATTTATAGTAAAAAAGAAAAAAAAAACGAAAAGAAAAAAAAGAAAAAAATGCTAATTCCTGAAAGCTGATGACATATACAGGAATCAAAACATCACATTTTACCTCTTAATAGCACTTAGCTATTGTGAATCAAACATAAAATTAATAATAAATAAAATAAACTTTAAACTTAAAAAAAGAAAAATCCAAATATGAAGCTGGAGTTTTATAACTTTCTCATAAGAGGGTGGGATTACTCATTGCAAATTAAGATTTGTTAGTATTTATTCACTAGAAAAGATGATAGGATATTATAGTATAAAATTTGTAAAGAAATATTTGCTGCTCATTTTAGGGGTAAAACTGAGCGTCATTGGGCAAGCTGAAACATCTTGAAATAGCAAGAGTTTTGTCTGTCAAGTAGCAAAAGCAATAGTATCCACAACTGAGTTTTAAATAAAGGTTTAATCAATCATTAAATACAAAATATTTAAAATGATGCTTGGCCTACTGCGAGAACTCAGTAAATACCAAGACTGATAAACTGATAGACAATTTGTGTGTAAGCCAACCTTGGATGTGGTGGTCTTTTTGCTGTTGTAGAATGTGGCCACTACACAATGTTGTCTCCATGGTTCCAGATATATTTATGCAGCCTAGTCTAACTGATATTCCTAGCCAAAGAAAAGGTCAGTTTGCTTGGAAAAGCAAGCGCTTGCTTGCTGGCTGCCAGGTAGTGTGTGCATTGTTCCGGGAAAGAAGGAGGACCATAAATATTTTGCTGTGTCCTGGACTCTGCCTAATTGATCTGTCACTGTGCAAATGATTACAACAATGTTTGGTTAATTCAGTCCAACCCAAGCACGGAGACATTTCTTCCACACTTCCCCCATCTTCCAGGATTCAAAAGCTTAGGTGTGTGTGTGTGTGTGTGTGTGTGTGTGTTTGTGTGTGTTGCAAACACTGAGGAAAAAATACCCTATAACACCCCCCCACACACACACACCAAAATCTAAGTGTCACTCGGAGCTTTCAAAGGTCAGGCATTTTCTTTTAGTATAAATAAATAAAAATAGAGAATATTAGAGAGTCTACATCATGCCAATGTCTTTGTTAAGCCTTTTAAGGTCTAAACTGTGTCCAGCTTCCCTTTGTTCACAGCCTGTAATAACTTTAAGGATTAGAAGTACAGGGAGATTCCACAGATGCCATCATCCCATATCAAAGGAAAATCTTTTTTTAATGAAGGTTTTAATTTTCAGGTAAAAAGGTTATTATGCAAGATAGTCCTGATCAAAAATAATGTAAATAAAAACATGTAATTTTAGCTTTGAAGAAATCATGCAACAACACAAATTAATGAACATAGAACAAGACATTTGTTATTCCAGATACATGTGGCTCTTTTTGCTGCCCCAAAGTTCTATCCCATTACAGCAATAAGATTAGGGAAAAGTCCTCTGAACATCTAGCAAATCCATCTAATCAATTTTCTCATATTTGGACCTATTTTTTCTTGAACTTTTTTATTATGGTGTGAACACATGAAATCTGCCATTTTAGCAAGTTTTAAGTGCAGAATACAATATTATTAATTAGCACAGTGTCATATGGCAGATTTGTAATATTTACCATCTCATATAATCAAAATTTTATACCCATCAATAGCAACTCCTCATCCCTCCCCCACCTCCATTCCACTCTCTTTTTTATGAGATTATTACTTTGAACGCCTCTTATAAGGGAAATCAGATGACACTTGTCCTTAAGATTTAAGTCAAATCTGCAGAGATGGCTCAGTGGTTAAGAGTACTAGCTGCTCTTCCAGAAGACCAGAGTTCAATTCTAAACATCCACATAACACCTCACAACTGTCTGTAACTCTAGTTCCAGGAGGTCTGACATCCTCTTCTTTCAAGCATGAGGTGTACAGACATACATACAGGCAAATATATACAAATAAAATAAAAATAAGCAAGCCAGGCTGGTGGTGCACTCCTTTAATCCCAGCACTCAGGGGGCTAGGACAAAGCAAAAAACCAAAACCCAACAAAAACCAATAGTTATAGTAATAAGAATAATAAGCAAATTTTTATTTAAAAATGATTAAGTGGAATCCCATTTACCTCTTACTCAGTATGCTGGACTATTTGCTTTAGTACTTAAACCACATAGCAACGTCAATTCTGAATTGAGCAGGGCTGGTCAGGAAGTACTTGACCTGTATGAGGCCTGTGGAGTTTCTGAACAAGCAGAAGGTCGTGAAGGGCCGGTGCTCTGCTTTACAAGGGCTCCATTCACAGGGCTTCAGAGTAATGCCCAAATCCCATTTCTTTCCTTTTTCAATCCCTGTTTCGCAATCTCTAAACTCAACAACTTCTGAAATAAGAACAAATATTTAAAAATGTGTTCCCTACTTCAGACCCAGTGGTCTTCCTCAAATACTTCTTCAAACACAAAGGACTTTGTTATCAAGAGATTTTTGGCCCTACTAAGATCTATGCATAAAATGACCTAATCCCTCATACCCTAGGAAGCCTGCTCATTTAAACCAAAGCATGAGATAATATTGTTGAACAAAATGCCCAAACTGGAGAAGCTCTTTTTCCTCATCATCACTGTTTCTATGTTATTTGACACTGCTTATGATTTTTCATCCATATTGCTTCAGACATTGCTAATTTATTATTTGTTTTTTTCTACTTAATAGCAGAAAGAAAAACCTGTTTCTTTTCTGCTTTCTGTTTCTAAGCATAGGACAATTGTTCGGTATGTATCTTTACACAAATGGCTATTTATCTTATTATGTGAGTCATTCAATTAGTAGTTATGAACAAAGTTTATTTTTCAAATAACCACTTTAGCTTCTTCAGAAAGAATAACGCTTAAAGTAATTTTTTATGTATATTGATGTATTGTCAGTGTGCATATCTATGCACCATATGTTTGCAGTGCCCATGGAGGCAAGAAGAGGGTGTCAGATGCCCTGGGATTGCAGTTACAGATTGTGTTAGTCAGGGTTCTCTAGAGTAACAGAATTTATAGAATGAATTTTTCTCTAATTATATAAAGAAGATTTATTGGAATGACTACAGACTAATCCAACATGACTGGCTGTGAATGGAAAGTTCAAGAGTCCAGTAGTTGCTCAGTCCACAAAGCTGAATGTCTCAGCTCATCTTTAGGACATGTTGGAGTTCTGAAGAAGTAGGCTCTAATGCCAGAAAGGTGGGGGCAGGCAAGCAGGCAAAGAACAAAAGCTTCCTTTTTAGTGTTCTTATATAGGCTTCCAGCAAAAGGTGTAGCCCAGATTAAACGTGTGTCTTCCTGCTTCAAGATCTGGATTAAAGTTATGTGTCTTCCCATCAAAGGTCTGGAGTAGAAGTGGAGTCACCCACTTCAAACCAGGCCAAAAAAAAAAAAAAAAAAACTTTAACTGGTGTCCTTTATTTCTGGATTGTAGTTCATGCCAGATGTAGTCAAGTTGACAACCAAGAATATTCATCACACAGATGGTTGTGGGCTGACTTGTGGATCCTGGCAATTGAACCCAGGTCCTCTGGAAGAAAGGTCAGGTGTCTGGAATTAATCCTTTGTTCTTGATTGTGGTGCTGAACGAATGTGACAGTGTGTTAATGAGCCAATTATTTAGAATCTTACTTGCTTTATTCACATTATGCATAAAATAAAGACACCTTTTAAAATACTATACAGCAAAGCCAACAAGTCAATTGAATGGACTGGCCTGAAGTGTTAGGAAGAGATGAAACCTATAGATTTGGATTTTCCAGGCTTGGTAACACACACCTGAAATCCCAGTGCTCAGGAGTGAGGAGGTGGGGAAAGAGGATTAGGAGGTCAATGTCATTTCCAGTGACACTGTGAGCTTGAGGCAGCATGATCTACTCCACCCACTGTATCAGTAACAAAAAATGGACAAAAAACCTACTGCCTTGGGCCATAAGCAGTCTAGAAAACGAAGTACACTCAATACATTTTTCTTTCTAAAAAACTGAATTTGAGGTATTTGGGCATTATTGCCATGTAGTTACTGTGCATTAGCCAACAGAGTCTTGTGAGATAAATCAACACCCACCACTACATTTCTCTTAAAAACACATAAAATTAAGGCATGTGCACTTCAGGAAAAAGCAAATTCCATGCAAATTTCTCAAGTGTTTTTGATGCATGATCAAATATAACTTTAGCCAAAAGTCCAAACATAATTTTACCCTGAGTTTTAGTGTATAGTTTTGAAGTATCTGCAGCAAATTGCATCATGTTATATCATTGTTTCCTTTAAAAAAGAGAGAGGGGGAGATATCATTCTTAGCAGAGCCCAGAATTACTTTGGGCTTGTTCTTCTTTTCAGATTAAATTAAATTGAAAAATATAGAGTATGAGATGTGTTCTGGGACAGCGGTGGCACACCTTTAGGCAGGCAGATCTCTGAGTTCAAGGCCAGCCTGGTCTAAAGAGCAAGTTCCAGAACAGCCAGAGCTACATAGAGAAACCCTGTCTTGAAAAACCAAGTAAAATATAAATAAAGAGACTATGATATGTTGTCAATATACATTAGTTTTCAAATTTTCTTTATGGTGTAGTTACAGAATCATCTTGTGTTACATTTTCATTCACATTCTTTAACTGGAGTATGGTTCTCCAACTATACTCTTGGCTTAATATTGGTTCCCATCAACTGGAATTACATATTAGACACAACCCCTTGAACTTTTTCATGATACTCAATACCATCTCTTACTCATTCAAAACAAAATGTGAGTCCTGAGTCATTAGAGATAATAAATCCCAAGTATTTCAGTGAATAAGATGGGGTGCTTGGTTCAAAAGATAATTCTGGCTGTCCAATAGGAGATATTTCTACACAATTGGCAAGCATCTTATCATTTTACCTGTATATTCTACAAGTCAACTCAGAAGAAAATAATTTTATATGATGATGTTTAGGATAGAGAATTCTTTTTTATTATCTTTTCTTTCCTTGACAGTTTCTTACATACAATATGGCTGGATTTAACCCTTGATTAATCTCTCTTTATCTTTTATTCCTCTGATTTTCATTTTATGCCTAACTAATTTCGCTTCTATTTTTGTGTTTCTTTTTTTTTTCTTTTTCTTTCTTTGACCCATCGAGTTTACTAGGGTTGCTTGTAAGATCGTTGATGGGGGTCATTTGTAAGAGCATGGACAACTTACTGCAGTTACCCCACTGAAGAAAATGGCTCCTTCTCTAATGGCAAACATCAACTCCTCACTGAATGGCCAGGGCCTCATGCTACCTCCCCCATTCATGATGGGTGTTAAAGGGCCTCATCTTGTGCAGGCATCTTTGGCTGCTCTTTGCTCATGATTTGCACAGCCATGACATAATCATACGGCAGTGTTGACAACTGAGCATACAACTATCTCTTATTCTCAGTACTTTGGCCAGATAATAAGCTTTCACATGAATCATTTCCTGCTGCAAAAAGGAAATTCTCTTTCCAAGGCTGAAAGCTATACTAGTCTCTGGGTATAACAGAAACAGTTTGACAACATATCTATTTATCTATTTATGGCAAGGCTTACAATATCATGCATGTGTGCCTTCCTGTGTAGAGCCCTCAAATACAGTTGGAGAGCAGTTAGTCACCCCTAAACACTCATGTCATTATTGCACCAGTGGATATATCTTGCCTGGCAGTTCAGCATTGTATTATGTTGGGTTGAAGGCTACGTAAGATCCCTGATGAGTCTGCTTTTCCAGCAGAAACCTCCATAGAACTCTCTGGCACCATGTATAGTAGCCAGAGAGAAGGAGATTCTAGATTTGTTCTGGGTAGATTTCTCTGTAGCCTGCAACTGAGGTATGTGGTGTCTTCAGCAACAGGGTCTTACCATCTAAATTTGGAGGCCAACCAAGAATAAGGACATTAGCTTATATTATTTGAGGACCTTCTGAGTCCTCTCTGATCAAAAATTTATGGGTGGTATCTTCCACATGGCATCGAGATTTTAATTTTAAAACCCATGACTCTGGGAGCAGCATTATCCACCCATGCAAAATTGCTCCATTCCAATCTCTTTTTTAAAGTATATTTTTAATTATCTCATAAAGTGATAAGTTTCTATATGACTTTTTAACAAAAAGTTTCATTTCTAGGATTTTACATGCTATTTATTGAGAGTAAAGCAATGACCCTGTAGCTATATTAAGAGTGTTACATCTTTTCTCTCCTCACACATTATTACCACTGTAACCTACTGAGGACTTGTCTCTGCTTAAGAAAAGCTACTAGTTTTTAACTTTTTTAGACAATTATCTGATCTTTACACAGGTTCAAGTAATACTAATTTCATTTTATTTAATAACAGTATAGATTTAAAAACAAAGCAAATTTAAAATGTCAAGGAGGCTATTCAATTACAAATTCAAATTTAATCTGGAAACATGACCTTTTCTCTAAATTCAAGTCAGTCTGTGTGACTGATTTAAATATCCTCTCCTTTAACTCCAGGGTAAAAAGGAAAGGTCATCCTTTGTATAAATAGAGGTGTGTTCAGGGTTTTTTTTTTGGGGGGGAATTATTGCTTGCTCAGTTGGAGAATGGCTTCCCACTGGAAATATTACTAAATAATTTCTTAAAAATGTACTCTTTATGAAAACAACTTCTGCTACTCAGCAGAAAATAGCATTCAAAACCAAAAAACTTGAAGTTTCAGAACCTATAGATCTATGTCCTAAAAAGGAGTTATGGCATAATTGGTGAGAAAGGAAAACTCCACCATATCCCTACGGTCAACAGGTGTGTCTAGATATGACAGTATCTAGTATCAATATTAGATTGATCAATACTATTGATACAGTCTCATTACTAAACACGTAAAAACAACTTTTCTGCAATAATCACCCAAGCACATCCCTTCATGACTTGAACATGGGAATTTTCTAGAGAGACACTATGAAAACAAAAGCCACTACCCTTTAAAAGACCACTACTGCCACCAGCAGCACAGCAACCATGGCGTATTTAAAAATAGACATTACATTTTTCTAGCAGGATATTTATAATAAATGACGCTGCTAGCATTGCATATATGAATACATGGGGTGGACCCAGATCATCCCCAGAGAGACCATCATTGTGCTGGATGTCCTTATTATTGATGAGTGAGTAGACATCTAAAATACCCACTGACTTACTGAGGATCAGACAGTTTGGGTGGCCGAATTAGAATCTCAGTCCAGAGCATCTTCTATTGCATGTGCTGTATATACAGGATACATTAAAGAGGAGACTCTTTAGAGAAAAGGAGTAACAGCTGTCACAGCTTTTTCTTTGTCCCCAAGCATAAAGAGTGAAACATGAAGTGGCATGGGGCTGACATTGGGGATCCAATAGCGCTCACTTAAGACATTGAAAAATGAGACTTCAATGATGGAAACATCACATGCTATAATAGCTTAAATGATTGAGACAGGAATCCCTTTAGACTAAAAAAAAATTCTCATTTTTTCTTTATTGATGTCCATGAAAAGTGATCTATGATTCTAAAACGTCAGCCTCATGAACAGAACTTGGAGCTGAAGGGGCAATGCAGATAAACTTGTTTTAATTAATTGTTGCATTTTTAAGTGCTGTCTACTATTGCTGAACAAATCCCCCCAACATGTGCTAGATTGAAACATCCCTTACTTCCTGACCATCTATTACAGCATGGGGGCTCACATGGTTCCACTGGGGGCTCTTCTCATATTTTCCTTTAGAGTCACAATCAGGTGGCTTCATGGTGTGTGTGGGGGGGCTTTCCTGACTTACACACCAGTGAAGAGGGATGCCTGTCACCCTAGCTTCACCTGTGATTGTTGGCCAGAGCAGCATCACTTTCCTTGTTGGGATCCCAAAACAAGCTTCCCAGCAGGACCAGGCAATGCTTCCTTGAGTTGTGTGCCAGCATCATCCTGCGCCCCCACGCCCCCCCCACCTCCATTCACTGAAGCAAAAGTCTAATCCTGTTCAAGAGCTGGGGCGTGGACTCTCTCCTGTGGAAAATGTCCAAGAATCTGAAACCCAACTTTTAACACTGAAACTGAAATGAGGAAGAAACAGTCACACATATCCAGAATGCCAGAAATTCTGTAATAAACCTGTCTTGGACTCTTCAATCAATGGGTGCCAGTGAGAGAGGCAAGGATGAATCACTTTTTATTGAAAGAGACCAAAGTGTCAACAACCAGCTACAAACTCTAACTGGGACTGGACTTTGGTTTGAGGAGAAGGGTCCAAAATATATGAGCAATAGTTTAGTAAAAGCTGGAAAATTCAGATATAAAATGCATCTTAGAATATGAGGTTGGTCTTTTTATGTCTTAGTTTTTTCACTATACACAACTTTCAAATAATTCAGAAAAAAGGAACCAAGAGAGAGGTTAAAGACATTTGGAAAAACTATAATGATTATCAGGCCTGTATGGGGAGGAAGCCAGTGTTCACTGAACATTCTCCATTATTTGGGTAAATGGAAAAATGCCCGTAAAGTGCTATGCCTTTAATGTTGCAGTTGTACATTATGGACACAAGGTGGCAATGGACTCGCTTTTGAAATTTTGTGAAACCACTTTCTGTAACCCAAACTGCATCAAATGTAGTTTGATGTAAAATTCCCAAGAGTCTGATGGAGAAAGAGAAATGTTGTGAAGGTGTCTCAGAAGGCAGGCACAAATAAGTAAACATGCAAATCAACTAGAAGTCTAAGAAGCAACAAATGGGCTTCAGTGAGATCTGTGTTCAAGTTCCAGCTCTCTTGCTAAATCATTTTGTGATGTTTATCAAGACACACGGCTTTAAGAAGCATAATGAGGAGAATGATTTTGAAGATTTGCTGCCTTTCTTCTGTTTGGAAGAACCACTATTTCTCATTTGGTCACACACACACACACACACACACACACACACACACACACACACACGCACGCACGCACACGCACACATGATAATAAATAAGATTGAAATTTTAGACATATTTGCAATTATAGATGCTACAAATTTTTTGTGCAGTGTCCTCTATTTGCAGAACAGAAGTTATTCCCGGAGCAAAGAAGCTGCCATTGGGCAGGAGTATAAAGATCCCCTGTGCTGGTGCACAATGAGGTGACTGTAGATAATGATAAACTACTTAAGGAGGTGGTTAAAATGGAATGTTTTCATCATAAAGAATTAAATGTCTGAGGGTAGCTGCATGTACCTTATCTCAAACATTATACAATGTATACATTTATCTAAACAGAGGATCTTTTAAATAGATACAATTTTATGTCTTTTTAAAGATTTGTGTGTGTGTGTGTGTGTGTGTGTGTGTACTTGCATGTGTACATGCCACGTATGTGCAGTGCCCATAGAGGCCAGGAGAGAGCACCAGATCCCTTGGAATTGGAGTTACATAAATGCTGAGTCCTTTCGAAGAGTGGCAAATATTGCTAACCACTGAGAAATCTCTCCAGCTCTGATTTTATGTTTTATATATCAGATCAAAATTTCAATGAAAAGATCAAATTGTGGATTTCTGGGATTTTTTTTAACCAAAGAAGTCAACTGTTTGAGGTCAATTATTTCTACTACTTCTAGGTCTCCTGCCTTAAATGGCAGTGATGGGTCCTATTAGGGAGGCAGTGTAAAGTAACAGATTCAGAGATCACAATGACGAGCAGATTTTTAACTGGCAAGACTAAAATGTTACAGGTGTCTTATTGGAAAAGAAAACAGATTGGCCCTTTAAGAAAAATCACACTGTGAACTGTGTCACAATCACCTTGCTTAGGGCCCCTTCCAGAAGCCTACTTCCTTGCACTATACTTTCAAAGTGGCAACTGTGAATTCAGCATTCAGAAATGTGTATAACACCTGGACCTTCCTCTTTTGTACTGTCTGAATCTGCTATTGTTATTGTTCTAAGTGGACATGCTGTGAAATTTCCCGCTAAGTATGTTTATACCGCTAGACCTGGGCTGCTCTTGTCCTTATCAGAGAAACTCTTTGTGCAGTCAGCAGCTCTCAACAGAGAAATGCGTAGCTCATTCAAGCGCTAGAAATAAGACTCTGAGTCAGTGAGTGAGTGAAATGCTGTCTTCCACTTAGGACTTTGAAACTTCGACCCCTTCCCCACCCCAGTCCACAGCTGAGTTGGAGGTCAAACAGACCCCTTGCTCAGAGCAGACAAAAGACACAAAAGCCTTCTAGTCACAAATGACTAGGAGCTGACCAAGTGTGAACCACCGAAGCCATGGACAGACGCCAGTGCAAGAATATATAATAATATAAAAAAACAACAAGGCAACACCAGAAGAAACTGGTAGTTATACAACTACAAGACCTGAACAGAGCAATGAAGAAGAGACAGAAGGAAACATCAGCAAAGACATCTTTATAAAGATTATTAAAGCCTGCAAAAAGGATATAAAAAATTCCCTTAAAGAAATAGAAGAAAATACAAACAAAAATTGGAAGAGATGAACAAACCCTTGAAAGAAAACCAAGAAAAGGTAAACCAAAAAATGAAAGAAACATTCCAGGAACTAAAAACTGAAAGAGAAGCAATAAAAAAGGCACAAAATGTCTCTTTCCAAGCCGGCACTCCGTAAGGACGAGCCATGTTCAGCTCGAGTGCCAAGATTGTAAAGCCCAATGGAGAGAAACCGGACGAGTTTGAGTCCAGCATCTTCCAGGCACTGCTCGAGCTGGAGATGAACTCAGATCTCAAGGCGCAGTTGCGGGAACTCAACATCACCGCCGCCAAGGAAATTGAAGTTGGTGGTGGCCGGAAAGCCATCATAATTTTTGTATCAGTTTCTCAGCTGAAGTCTTTTCAGAAAATCCAAGTCCGGCTTGTTCGTGAATTGGAGAAAAAGTTTAGTGGGAAGCACGTAGTCTTTATTGCTCAGAGGAGGATTCTGCCCAAGCCAACTCGGAAAAGCCACACGACAAACAAGCAAAAGCACCCCAGAAGCCGCGCCCTCACTGCAGTGCATGACGTCATCCTGGAGGATTTGGTCTTCCCAAGCGAAATTGTGGGTAAGAGGATCCGTGTGAAGCTCGATGGCAGCCGGCTCATAAAGGTTCATTTAGACAAAGCACAGCAGAACAATGTGGAGCACAAGGTTGAAACTTTTTCTGGTGTATATAAGAAGCTCACGGGCAAGGATGTTAATTTTGAATTCCCAGAGTTTCAGTTGTAAAGAAAATGACTGAATAAAGTGTCATTCATAGTTAAAAAAAAAAAAAAAAAGGCACAAAATGAGTCAAAGGTGGAAATAGAAAATCTGAAGAAAAGAGCTGGAACTACATATACAAGCATAACCAACAGAATCCAAGAGATGGAAGAGAGAATCTCTGGAGTGGAAGACTTAATAGTGGAAATAGATATATCAGGCAGGAAAATACTAAGACTAAAAAAGCCATAACACAAAATGTTCAGGAAATCTGGAACACCATGTGAAGACCTAACCTGAGAACAATAGGAATAGAAGAAGGAGAAGAATATCAGCTCAAAGGAACAGATAATTTATTAAATAAAATCATAGAAGAAAACTTTCCTAACTTAAAGAAGGAAATGCCTATAAAGATACAAGAAGCTTGCAGAACACCAAATAGATATGACCACCCCAAAAAAGTCAACTCACCACATAATGGTCAAGCCACAAAGCATACAGAACAAAGAAAAAATTTAAGAGCAGCAAAAGAAAATGGCCAACTTCCCATACAGGCAGACCTATTAGAATCACACCTGACTATCCAATGGAAACAATGAAAGCAAGAAGATCTTGGTCAGAAGTTATACAGACACTAAAAGAGCATGGCTGCCAGCCTAGACTCCTATACCTAGCAAAACTAGTAATCATCATAGATGGAGTAAACAAGATATTTCAAAGTCAGACTTGAACAATACCTATCTACAAATCTGGCCCTTCAGAAAGCATTAGAGGGAAAACTCCAACCTAAAGATCCCAGATACACTCATGAAACCACAAACAATCAATAATCCCACAGAAAAGAACCCCAGAGAAAGAAAATACATACAAGCTACCACCAAAAAATAACAGGAAATATCAATAAGTGGTCAATAATGTCCTTTAATATCAATGGACTCAATCCACCTATAAAAAGACACACACTAACATGATGGATACAAAAACAGAAGCCATTCTTCTGCTGCATACAAGAAACACACCTCAACAACAAAGACAGATACAGGCTCAGAGTAAAGGGTTGGGAAAAGATTTTCCAATCAAATGGCCCTAAGAAACAAGCTGGGATTGCCATCCTAATATCTAACAAAGTAGGCTTCAAACTAAAATCAATTAAAAGAGACAAGGATGGACATTACCTATTCACCTCAGGGAAAATTGATCAAGATGAGATTTCAATTCTGAATATTTATGCCCCTAATGTAAGGACACCTTTTTATGTAAAAGAAACACTGCTAAAGCTCAAATCCCACATCAACTCTCACACCCTAATAATGGGAGACTTCAATACCCTGCTTTCACCCTTGGATAGGTCAAACAGAAAGAGACTCAACAGAATAATAAGGTGTCTAACAGAGGTTATGATGCAAGTGGATTTAACAGATATTTATAGAAACTTCCACCCAAACGCAAAGGAATATACATATTCCACATGGAACTTTCTCTAAACTTGACCACATAATTGGTCATAAAGCAAATATCAATAGATACAAAAAATGGATATAATCCCTTGTATCATATCAGACCACCAGGGTCCTAAGTTAGAGTTCAACAACATCAAATATCACAGAAAGCCTACCAACTCATGGAAACTAAACATCACCCAACTGGATCACCTCTGGATCATGGAAGAAATTAAGAAAGAAATCAAAGTCTTCCTAGAATTTAACGAAAATGAATCCACAATGTACCCAAACTTGTGGGACACAATGAAAGCAGTCTTAAGAGGAAAATTCATAGCACTAGATGCCTATTTGAAAAACCTGGAGAAATTCCACACTAAAGAACTAAGAGCACAGCTGAAAGCCTTAGAACAATTAGAAGCAAACTCACTTAGAAGGAGTAGACGGCAGGAAATAATCAAACTTAGAGCTGAAATCAATACAATTGAAGCAAAAAAATTACAAAGAATCAATGAATCAAAGAGTTGATTCTTTGAGAAAGTCAACAAGATAGATAAACCCTTATGAAAACTAATCAAAAAGCAGAGAGAGAGAGAGTATCCAAATCAACAAAATCAGAAATGAAAAGGGGGACATAACAACAGACCCCTAAGAAATCCAGAGAATTATCAGGTTATACTTTGAAAATCTATACTCCACAAAAATGGAAAACCTAAAAGAAATGAACAGCTTCTTGAACAGGTACCATTTACCAAAATTAAATTAAGATTAGGTTAAATACCTAAACAGACCTATAACCCTAAAGGAAATTAAAGCTGCCATTAAAAGCCTCCCAAGTAAAAAAAGCCCAGGTACAGATGGTTCCAGTGCAGAGTTCTACCAGACATTTAAAGAAGAGCTATTACCAACATTCCTCAAACTGTTTCACACAGTAGAAACTAAAGAAATATTGCCAAACTCTTTTTATGAGGCCAAAATTACCATAATCCCCAAGCCACTGAAAGACAACAAAGAAGGAGAATTGTAGACCAATTTTCCTCATGAATATCGATGCTAAAATTCTCAACAAAATTCTGGCAAACTGTACACAACAACATATAAAAAGTATCATCCACCATGATCAAGTTGGCTTCATCCCAGAAATTCGGGGATGATTCAACATATGAAGAAACGAAAATGTCATCCATCATATAAACAAACTGAAGGAAAAAAAACACATGATTATATAATTAGATGCTGAAAAAAGCCTTTGACAAAATCCAACACTCTTTTATGATAAAAGTCCTAGAGAGATCAGGAATACAGGGAAAATATCTAAATATAACAAAGGCGATTTACAAGAAGCCGACAGCCAACATCAAACTTAATGGAGAAAAACTCAAAGCAATCTCACTAAAATCAGGAACTAGACAAGGATGTCCTCTCTCCCCTTATCTATTCAATATAGTTCTCAAAATTTTAGCTAAAGCAATAAGTGAATGAAAAGAGATTAAGGGGATACACATTGGAAAAGAAAAAGTGAAACTATCTCTATTTGCAGATGATATGATTGTATACATAAGTGACCCACAAAATTCTACCAAGGTACTTCTACAGCTGATAAACACCTTCAGTAATGTAGCAGGATACAAGATTAACTCAAAGAAATCACTAGCCCTCCTATACACTAAAGATAAAAGGACTGAAAAAGAAATAAGTGAAGCATCACATTTTATAATAGCTGCAAATAGCATTAAATACCATGGAGTAAATATAATCATAGAAGTAAGAGATCTATTTGACAAAAACTTTAAATCACTGAAGAAAGAAATTGAACAGGATATCAGAAAATGGAAAGACCTCCCATGTTCCTGGATATAGGTAGGATCAACATAGTAAAAATGGCAATTCTACCAAAAGCAGTCTACAGATTCAATGAAGTGCCTATCAAAATCCCAACATAATACTTTACAGACCTTGAAAGAACAATACTCAACATCATTTGGAATAACAGGAAAGCCAGGCTTGCCAAAACAGTTTTATTCAACAAAAGAACCTCAGGAGGCATCACCATCCCCGACTTCAAGTTATACTATAGAGCTACAGTAATAAAAACAGCCTGGTACTGGCATAAAAACAGACTTCTGGATCAAAAGAATTGAATTGAAGATCCAGACATTAACCCAAAAATCTATGAACACCTGATCTTCGACAAAGAGGCCAAAATATTCAATGGAAAAATAGTATATTTAACAAATGATGTTGACATAGCTGAATGGCAGTGTGTAGAAAAATACAAATAGATCCAAGCCTGTCACCCTGTGCAAAACTTAAATCCAAGTGGATCAAAGACCTCAACATAAGCCCAGCCACTCTGAACTTGATAGACAAGAAAGTGGGAAATGCCATCCAATGAATTGACACAGGCGACCACTTCCTAAATATAACACCAGTAGCACAGATACTAAGAACAACAATCAATAAATGGGATCTCCTAAAACTGAAATGCTTCTGTAAAGGCACAGACACAGTCAATAAGACAAAATGATGGCCTGCAGAATGGGAAAATATTTTCACCAACCCTACAAGTGACAGAGGACTGATCTCTAAAATACACAGAGAACTCAAGAAACTAGAGCCTAAAACCTTGAATAACTCAATCAAAAAATGGGTTTCAGACCTAAAAAGGGAATTCTCAGCAGAAGAGTTACAAACGGCTGAAAGGCACATGAAAAAGTACTCAACATCTTTAGCCATCAGAGAAATGCAACTCAAAACAACTTAGAGATACCACCTTACACCTGTCAGATTGGCTAAGATAAAAGACACAGATGACAGCCTATGCTGGATAGGATGTGAAGCAAGGGGAATACTCCTCCATTGTTGGTGGGAGTGTAAGCTTGTTCAGCCATTCTGGAATGCAGTATGGCGGTTTCTCAGAAAACTGGGAATCAATCACCCCAAGGATTGAGCAATACCACTACTGGGCATATACCCTAAAGATGTACATTGCACTCCAAAGGTATTAGGTCAACTATATTCATAGCAGCATTATTCATAATAGCAAGAACCTGGAAACAACCTAGATGCCCCTCAATTGAAGAATGGATTAATAAATTGTGGTACATCTACACAATGGAGTACTACTCAGTGATAAGAAAAAATGATATCCTAAAATTTGCAGGCAAATGGAGGAATTTGGAGAATATCCTCTTGAATGAGGTCTCACAAATGCAGAAAGATAAGCTCATTAGTGGGCTTTAAACAAAAAGCTAAGAATGTCCAACCTGCAAACTACAACCACTGAACAGCTTGGGATCTGAAACATCTTGAACAGGCATCTTGGAGCCCATTCCCTCCAGAGGAACCCTTGACTCAGTCTTGATGTTGGGATGAGGAAAGCGGATCTGCTGGAGTGGATGTTGAACTAAGCCACCTTGGGACCTTGGGACCTCCTGCCCTTGCTGGGGAGGAGATAAAGTGATGGGGAGAAGAGAGAGTGACTGGGAGAGGGAAAGGCATCTGAACAAGGGGGTATATGGATAAAAAAATATGACCTTATTCATAATTTAAAAACTATAAAAAGTGGTCTCTCTGAGTGCCAAGCCTAAGTTGCTCTCCATGATCCCTTTGTGCCTTCAAAACCAGTACCTGCTGGGTGACTCTTAAATGACTGGGTTCATTTGCCAGCTCTAGGTACAGCTTTGGTTATCTCTGGAACACAGCTGCTGTGTGCTCTTAAGAAACACTTCCTGGGAGATCTCGCCTCAGTGATGTTAGTCTCCTCTTAATGATTGCTAATTTCCCACCTCCAGCTGACCAGCATTGAGTGTCCCAGCAAAGCAAACGTTTCCCTTTAATAGTTCTGGTATCTTGTTCATCAGAGCTGATTCATTAGCCCCACCTAATCAGAACCATAGAATCTTAATTCACAATAACAAATGGCCCAGCTAGAATCTTTAAACTTCCCTCAGAAAGTTCTAGCCTGACCTTCATCAATCACATGGTTCTGAAGGATATATTCTTCCAAGCTCCTACAGAACATCTCACCAAGCATTGGACAAGCAACAGTGGTTTCCCTTATACAAAACTTCAAAGTCCTTCCATACTCATCAAAATAACTTGGTCAGATCTGTCAGAGCGATAACCTACAACCTCAGTATGAATTTGTGTCAGTTTAAGTTACTATTGCTGTGGTGAAACACCGTGACCAAAACAAGTTGGGGAGGAAAGAGTTTATTTGCCTTATACTTCTACCTCACAGTTCATCACCTAGTCTGTGTCAAGTGGACATAAAACTACATAGCAACAGTGACCAAGGCAACTTATAGAAAGGTTTGTTTGGGTTGACAATTCCAGCGGGTTAGAAATTCTTCACCATCATGGAGGGGAAGACACAGCAGCAGGCAGATACTGAGCAGAAGCTGAGGGCTCACACCTTGAACTTCAAGCAACAAGCAGAGAGAGCAATCTGGGAATGATGCATGGCTTTTACCACCCCAGTGACACGCTTCCTCCAAAGCTGCACCTCCTACACCTACCCAGACTGTGCCACAAACTGGAGAGCGAGTATTCAAACACCTGAATTTCATCTGATTTCTGTCTTAGTATACTGTGTATAATGCACCTGTTTATGGCCTGTGGTGGTTTGAATGAGATGAGAATGTCCCTGATACAGGCTCAGGTGTTTCAATACTTGGTCTGCAGTTTCTAAAATTACCAGAGTTTCCAGTAGATGAAGAAGAAATTTCAGGATACATAAGTGAAAAGATGAGATATTGTTACTGTTTATGTTCTATATATGAACTCACTTTACTACTGTTAAGACAAAAACATTGTATAAAATATCAATATAAACCATCCTATAGCATTCCTTATAGTCCCAAATGACAAATAGAAGTCAGGAGCAAATCCCAATGAATATTTCTTTTTCCTGTATTACTCATGAAAACCATTGCTAATGAATAGAAATACTTGTGGAAACAGAAAAGTGCCACTAACTGGGAACCAAGTGATAACATGCCCAAGGCTATGAGGACATTTATCATTTACACCCTGGCAGGTCTTGAACTCATGATATTCCTGGCTCAGCCTTCCCTGTGTGGTTAGAGCAGGCATGAGGGACCAGTCCCTGCATTAAGAACATTTTAATAATGATTTTGCAAATGTCATTTTTGTGGCTGTTTGCAGATGGCCTCAGACACAGAAAGTGAAGGAAACAGACTCCAGGATTAGAATTCAGTGTCCCTCAGCTGTCTGAATTTCTTTCAACAGAATACTTCTTTAAAAATGGCACATTAGCCTCTCTGTCCCCTTTATAGAATAAAGAAGTTGGGCATGGGCATCTGTAAGAGTCACAGTGTTTTAGGGTCCAGGCTTTGTGTCACTAACTGTGTCTGGGAAGGTCAACAGTCTAGACTGAGTGCAGAGATCTGTATGTAAAGTAATGGAGATGGATTCTCAGTCTGCAGTCCGTACACTGGTTTCAGAGACACGTTCCTTTTGGCAGATCCACCTGTTGTCTGAATCACAGTATTCAGAAATCACTTTGTCCCATGAGATGGTGGCACAGCTGTTTTTTTCAGCTTCACCAGTGATTTGGAATCTGAGCACAAGAAAATAGCCATTGTTAGTGTTTAGGATTTTATCATAATTATCCTGTCAGTCATTATTTTTCTTTGGACTTTAAAGGAAATAGTAGAATGACAGTTATTAAGTATAGTAAACACAAAAAATAATGTTATAAACATTGAAGGTGGAGCTGATTTTAAAACCTACTTTTTCTTCACTGGCAAAAAATATCCTCCAGAAAGAATCCTCATAATGATTCATAAAACTGAATTGGTTTGAAAGCGAGGGTGACTGCCTCATTGTACTACTAACATCATATGAAAAGCTTCTTTTTTTTAGGGTTAGTTTTCTTTAATATTCAGGGTTATGGGCTGGAGACATGGCTCAGTGGTTAAGAACACTGGCTGCTCTTGCAAAGAACCTGAGTTCAGTTTCCAGCACCTACATGACAGTTCACAGTGTCTGTAACTCCAGTACCAAGGGATCCGATAACCTTTTCTGGCTTCCATGAACATCAGGCATTCTGTGGCACATATCAGCAAGTACAGAAAAACACTCCTATACATAAACCAAAAATGAATAAATCTCTAAAAATAGACTAATAGCAGATACACACACACAACACATACACACACGTTTTAACTGACTAATGTTGGGAAATTACTAAGAGAGACACAAATATGTGACCACAGTTACACACTGCAGGTCCTCAGTGTATACAATGCACAGAGTGAGCACACAGAGTCTAGAACACAGTATTGGATGCAGAGGGCAAGAGGCTCTTCTCACAGGATACATAGGCACAATTCTTTCATTCTCCTCCCCCAGGTCAGTAAGTATGTTAATAACACATGGGTTTCAGACAGGCATGGCCCACAAGGCTTACGCTGGTGGGAACAAGTCTAGATTTCTAGCACTAACACAGACACTGTCAGGGTTGATTGTAAGGGAGAAATGAGTTTTAAGCACACTGATGGCTCTTTAAGAAGATGGGCAGGGCTCCCTCATGGGTGTCCTTTCTTTGCTTAGTTCTTCATGGAGCCCTTGAGATTGAGAGACAAATCTGATGCCATCTGGGGTCAGCATGCAGGCCCAACCACGATTTCCCCTCTTTTATTTCTTCCTTCCTTTGGGATCATCTTTGGCTGTCAGGATAATTTCCTCAGGGCTGACCTGTTTAAGTCAATGGCTTTCATTCAAAATTTCTTTAAGGCTTCCCAGGCCTTCTCCTACCAGGCACTGGAGGGTTCTCTCACATTCCTCACCAATACACCAAATGATTCTGTGGAGAAACTGTTACTCTCTCCCTTTCCCTTACAGTAGCCAGGAACAGAGAGTTCAGACAAAAGCAGGGCTTGCTTGGCTGTTGGCTGACCCTTCCTCTGAGCACAGCAGCCTCCAGGCTTACAGATCCATTTCCTCTATCACACTGTCATTGTCCTCAGAGTAAAAGGACAGATCAGCTGGGCTCAATCTGCACACTCCACATTTATTTCTCTCCTGTGTGCCAACTGCTTATGGTTAACAGTTTCTATACTTAATTAATTGTCATTACATTTTAAGTCAGTTTCAATGTTTCAGCACTTTACATTTCAATCTCATGTGTTCTGAATAACAAGAAGTACATTTTCCATATTATCTTCTACAACCTAAGTTTATTAAAGCAAGATGAATAAAACGATTCTCAAATTAACTCCTGAAAACTTCATTGAAAACACTTTATAGAAGTTGAAATAACTCCTACATACTTTTGCTTATAAAGGGAATGAATATTCTCTTATTATATAAGCTTAATAAATTCTGCTAAAATATATAACTTAACTCTGAAATGTCAGCTCTTTTGTAGCACAGTTACCATAACAATATCACACAGCCAGAAAATGACAAGACACCAAAGAGCCAATGGCATTCTTAGTGACCTGCACACACAATTGTTGTTGTGATAGTGAACACCGCAGGAGGTCATATGTGGGGTGGCTGTGACAATGTGAAGAGGTGACTGCATCATGGCAGCACTAACTCCATCTAGGAATTAGCCCATTGCTCAGTTCCCAGACAAACAAAATGAGGCCTCCTGAAAGGTGTATGTAGGTCATGGTGGGAGCAGGCTGTGAAGGGTAGCCCTCTGCTCCCCATCCTACCCTGGGGGTTTCCATCTCCTCTGCTTCCTGCCTACTATGAGGTGATCAGCTCTGCTGGGCCCTTATACATCCACATTTCAGCATTGCCTCAGGGCTAGCAGCTATGGAGCAAGAGGAAGATGGACTCCAGGCCCCTTCAACTGTGAACCAAGGAGATTTTACTTTCCTGTTTATCTGTGATATTTTGATACAACAACAAAGCTGGCTAATGCCTGCTTTCATCACAGGTCCTAAATAATTGTATCTTTCACAGCCCTAGTTACACTACAATGCAACCTAGGATAATGTCGTCATTTCTCTCGGCTGACAGAGCTCCATGCTGACACTTACTGCTGTTCATACACACTCACTCTTCCTCTGCTCATTGTGACCTGTGACAGTGGCCTCATGACACACGATGACTCAATTTCACCACAGTGTAAAAAGTACCACTTAAAAATTATTTGGAAAAAATACAAGTGTAAGAGTGAAAAATGTCTACAGGCTCTAAGTAGGCATTCTAAAACTGCATTGTCTTTCCAAGGAAGTTTATTGCTCAGCCCTAGAAGTCCATTGCATACATACATACATACATACATACTTACATATATGCATATACATGACCTTATAGAAGGTTTATTTATATCTTTTGATACAATAAAATCTTTAACCACCTTTGCAATTGTATTTCCAGACTGTTTGAACCACTTTAATATTTATTATCAGTGTTAGAGCCCAGAAATGACCTGAAATGAATATTCTAGTCACTCCTCCAATACTCACACATCAGAATTTAAAGCAGAGCCGTTTATCCACTTCCAATTCCTGTCTGGCCATGTGTAATTTAGTCCAATCCAAAACGAATAATCTTTTTCCTTCCAGGAGTCCATTATGAATGTCTACAATCAAAACAGAGTAGAGGATTTAGCCCTAAGTCTATGTCCTGGTGACTCATGTTCCACCAGCCTCCTGAGACCTAGTTCAAGTGTCCCCTGTACCCGTCCTGAGTCCCCAGCACAGTTAATTCATCACCTTTGTGAAATCTGTTCCTGGTATTTATGATCCCAGGACACTCACCCTGCATATGCAGCTATTGGCTCACAGGTCAGATTAATCCCCAGACTATGAATTTCCATAATGTGAAGTCTCCACTTCCTTTGCAGGGAATAATCTTAAGTCTAGAGACACTGTTGTAGCTTCAAGATTGTTCCAATGTCTCTATTTTATTAAAAAAAAAAAAAAAAAAAAAAGCTTACCAGATCTTCTTTGTCTTGAACGAGCAGCAAAGTGGCTCCTTTTGTAGCACAGTCAGCTAGGCCTGCCATCCAAATGTTGGAATCTTGAGAAAAATGTATGCATTTATCTCGGTGTGGAAGCCAGCCTTTTGGACACTCTACCTCAGCTGGACTGTCTGAAGTGAGAAGACATGGTTTATCACTTATACACAGAATTGCTGTTATGACTTATCAAAGAAATATGAATAAAAACAAATTCATTTTTACTTCTACCAACTAACTTTAGACAAAGTTAGCTGTGTTAACACATTTGTTAAAGCACATATTGCATTAGTGTAATTTTAAGTTAATAATTTAGTGTGCTAATATCCTGAAGGAGGATGGTTAAGGTCTCAGTCTTCAAGGTCACACAGTTCACAGAAGTGCCCACCCAGCATTGCCTACTACCAGTCATGAGATCTTTAATAAGTGTCTATACAGCAATTTAAAACCTAAGACTATGGTACCCTATGTTTTCATTAGTGGGTATTGTAAGCCTCTGCTAATGTAAATACATAGAAAATATCAGCTGTTATTCTTGGAAAATTCAAGCCCCACAAATTACCTGTTGTTTTAGCCATGTTCTCTTGTATATACACTCTGCATTTTTCTCTTGATGGATTTTGTATTACGACTCCCACTAGCAAATAAAGAACACAGAGAGATTAAATGCTGAAAAGAATGGTGGAGCTGGGGTTCTATTTCCCACTTCCTGAAATCCTTCTCTTTCAACAAACCTGAACATCCACACTGAGGATAAATTAGGAGCTGAGTAGACCAGTTTGGAGACAGGACGTACAAACCAAGAAGAAGAGCACAGAACATGTGGATTCTTACCAGGGTTCAGCCACAGATTATCTAGTGGCCTTACAGAAACTCTTAGCCCACCCTCGCTCACACCTGAATCTTCATCTTTAGAGTGGGTATGATCACACCCCCTCCAAGAAAGACAGCTGACTGCCATTGGAGTTTAACAGTCACTTAATAACCTAAGCTTTTGAGTCTTTTAGTTTTCTAGGTTGGTGTTTTGTCATAATTATGACTTTTTTAAAATTCTTTTTTAGGTTCTGGGTGCATGTGTGTTGTTGAGGGCTTGGAGTCAGCTCAGAACACACCCAGCACCAAAATCTCAACACAAAGGAGGTTTATTACCCTGGAGGGATGGAGGGGAGAGCCTTCTCCGTATTGGGCAAAGACCACAGCAGGTGTCTTTACAGGAGTGGGTGGGTTTTTAAGGAGAAAGGGGGTAAGTCTGTGTTAGGATGTGTTGGTAAATCCTGATCAGCCAGTGGAGACAAAGAATGAATTTTGATCATTGGAACTTGGTGTTTTGATAGTTGGCCCTAGGGGATCAGTCTCAGGAATATTCCACAGACAAATAAGGGAATGGCCCTTGGGGGCTAGTTTAGGAATGTAATCTAACAGTTTAGTCGGGAGATCAAGGGGAAAGGCAAAACCTATGGGTGTGCTGCCATATTTGCCTGCTTGGGCCTGTTGGAAAGCCCTTCGTGGGTAATAGTCCCTAGTGGCTCTTGGACAACTTTGGAAACATGAAAGAAATGTGAAGCTTCTGCACTGGCCATGGGGCACTGTCCTGCAACTACTCATATTATTGACCTTCCCCCAGAATCAGGGGGGCCAAACCATGTGAAGAGGTGCTGATGTTTAGAGGAAAATTTCTGAAGCAAAAGTCCTTGCCTCACTTACCTAAAACACTCAGCCCAATCACGGTCAAGACAAGAAGGATGAGCCCAGCACAGCCGAGCTTCAGAGCCAGCCTATGGGAGCGTTGGCACCAGCAGGCATCTGTGAAGTTAAACACCGTATTACTTGTTTAAGTCACTTGAGTGCATCTGGAAAGAAAGTTCAAGGTGGTTTGTGTTAACAAGGACAATTGCATTCAAGTAAAGGGATAATCGGAGATGCAAGCCTTTCTTTGCCAACTTAAAACACAATTTCAGGAGATGAATTCTCCATTAGGATCAATTGTTTGCTTCGATAAAGTAGGACTGAAATGAATGCTTATGCACATATGTGCATAACCACTAGGGAGTATTAGGTGAGTCAAACTTGATAGATGTGAAGATGTGTTGAAAACCACTGAGTGCCGTCTAAATCAAATGGCATGTTCTGTTGCTGGAATGGAGTCAAAGTGTCTCTAAGAAGGACCTTCTTCCAGTAGAGACACATTGTTAATGAATACCTTTGTGGTAATTGTGACTTTTGGTGCTAATGACATGTGATTCTATTTCTGAACATGGGGTCTGCTTCACTGCTATCCACAATGATCGCCTACAACTTGGATCCAAAGGTATGGCATGCAAGGAAAGGCAACTCATGAGTTCACATGGTATTTTCAGTGTTTCAGTTGCAGTAGTCCTCTTTATTGTCTGAGTTCTTAAGCCCCCAATGGGTAGGTGAACTGGAAATTGGCTAATATCAAACATTATGTATACTGTTACACACACACACACACACACACACACACACATACACAACACATAGTACACATTGTGAATGTAGTTCTGAAAGTATTCTTTTGTTGACTAGAGTACATTCATAATTGTTTTTGTTGTGTTCTGTACTGTTTCTGAGATAGGGTGGCTCATTAATCCAGGTTGACCTCTAACTCTCTGTGTGGCTGAGGATGACCTGACTTCCTAATTCTCCTGCCTCCAACTCACAAGTGATAACTTTTGTTGGAAGGCCCTGTTGTTCACAGATGTAATCTATCATAGCCTGGCAGCTTCTTCTAAGCTCAAAACATGGAGGACTCACTCCCCCATGGAGACTTCCTGCTCTTTACCTGCCCTTATCTGGAGAATGTCTCTGGGCTCAGAGAACTGACTTTCTCTGAGAGCTGTTTCTGCCTGATTTATTTTCAGTGTGACCCTTGGCACAGTTTCCTGCTAGAATCCTTCCCCTGTTCCACTATGATAACTAAAATTTGTACTAGGAGCTTTGCTATGCGACCCTGCTGTCACATACAAAGCCTTATGAAAGGAGCCTGCTACTTCCTACAAATTAGGGTTTGTCTCCAGCCTCCCCAATCTGGTATATTCCCTAGACTCTGGAGTAAAGATGAATTGATTCATCAAAGTTATTCCTTAGAGGGCTATCTGTCTTACCCACAACCATCTGAATCTTGTTCCCTGCTTCTGCTCCCTCCACCATCATGGACCAACGCAGCTGACAGTATTGAGGAAGAAGCCAAACAACAGGCTTCTAGGTGTGGGCAACTGGGCAGCATGTAGAGAATAGGAGACTACCAAGTACTCTACCCTATATGGGACGGCTGCATCCCATCCCCAACCAAGGCTCAGACATCATCACAGAAGAGGAGGCAGAGGCTATAAACCACAAGTGCTGGATAACTACAAGGAAACACTGTCTTCTGGATACACAGTGCATTTCACATATGAACTTACACCATCTGTAGAGCCTGAACAAGACCTTCGAAACCTCAAGTCTGACAAAAGATTGTGGGGGGAGTGAGCATAAAGTTCCCCCACATGCTGGGAAGCTTTGGAGAGCTGATGGCTGCTAGGAGTAGGGGAGCCAGTTTTCTTCCTTAAAGGCCAGGTACACTCCAGGATGTGGCCTACAGCCATGTACACACTGGCAACGCCCACAGGACTCAGTGGGAAACAAATCCAAAACCTTACGCTGATTAAGTCTCTTCCAATTTTTCAGGGAAAACAGAGACTTTCTTGTGCCTACCACAAAATACTGGCTCTGTCAAATTCTCCCTGTAGTTATCAAAATCCCCCACCCTCCCTAGACTGTTTGTAAAAAGTATAATAAAGCTTATTTGATGACTCTAAAACCTGATATAAAAAAAATTGTTAATAGTTTCTGACAAGCATCCTTTAAAAGTTGTGATTCATATTTTCGACACAATATAAAAGATTGAATTTAAAGCATTACAGTATTATATAAAAAAGCTCAGTTATATCACAGAATCACATACTCTACCATGGCCACTTTAGAGTTATTTTTAGCCTCTGTGTCTGTCTCTTTTCCTCCATCCCTAGTCATGGTATCCTTCATATATGCCTCACATCAGTCTTCCACATTCTTCCATATTTCTTTCACTCAGATTACCAAGTCTTCTGGGAGACAGGGTGCCGATTCCACCAGCACTGGGTGCTAGGATGCTGTGGAGCTGAGTCCTGGTATTTAGTTCTACAGAGAAGTCCGGATGAGGCTTTATATTGAGTCTGTCCACTAGAAGCATGCCTTTCCTTGGAGATGTAAAATACCCTTTCTTCAGGGTCTCCTGACTAAGCTGAGAAGAGTGACTGCCCACTGACTGACTAACTGACTAAAAGTAGAATGTATGAGCTTTTTGTCTCTAACTTTGTGACCATCTACACTCTTCAGCGCAGATAGACAGTGGCTCATCTTCAAAGCAATAACAAAACTGCAAGAAGAAATCCTAACTCTGGAAGACACTCTAATGTCAAAAGGAGAAATAAAGCACTGACCTGGGGGGATTTGGAGAGATGGACGGGATGCATGCTGAGTCCCTGGAGTCCTGGATGGCATTACATTGAGGTAGACCCTTGATGTGTCCATTGCAAATGGGATGTGACACTGAATTTGTGGACAGTGACAAACTCCAAGTTCTGTGAGGTGAAGAAAGGGAAGTCCCCTGTGAATGCTCTGCTGTGTGTCCACACTCACCCACACTGTCTCTAGTGTTTCGATCTTGGTGTCTGTCTTGTTCACACAGCTTACAAGCTATTCTCTCTCTCTCTCTCTCCTCTCTCTCTCTCTCTCTCTCTCTCTCTCTCTCTCTCTCTCTCTCTCCCTCTCTCTCCTTATCTTATACAACACATCCTGATCACAGCCTTCCCTTCCTCACCTCCTCCCAATTCACCCCACCTCTCCTCTCCCACAGATCCACTGCTCTTCATTTTTCTTCAGAAAAGAGCAGGCCTCTCAGGGATCTCAACCAAACACAGAATAACAAGATGCAGTAACACTAGGCACAAACCCTCATATCAAGGCTTGACAAGGTCACCCAGTAGGAGGAAAAGGATCCCACAATCAGGCAAGAGCCAGAGACACCCTCACTTCCACTGTCTACTTTTAGGAGTCCCACAAAGCCCCTCAGCTGAAGAACCACAGCACGTATGCAGAGGGCCTAACACAGACCATGCAGACTCCTGGCTGCTGCTTCAGTTTCTGTGAGCCCCTATGACATCTGATTGGTTGATTCTGTGGCCACGTTCTCCTGGTCTCCTCTACCTCTCCGGCTTCTACAATCCTTCCTTCCCATGTCCTGTGGGGATCCTAGAACTCCACCTAATGTTTGACTGTGGGTCTCTGCCTCAGCTTCCATCACACGCCGTTGTCTTAAGTTATAACATGTGGTCTCCTTTTCTTAAGAAAGCTCAGGGGAGACTTCTTGTTCTCATTCCTGTAACCATCTGTTTTAGCTTATTCTCTAAGGGGAAGCTCAGGGTGAGTGAAATGTAACATTCTTCCTCAATTCTCACTGACCACTTTCCCTAAATTATTAGCAATTAAGATATACAAATATATTATGTCATGTTGTAAAAAGCAATATTAATTTGTGAGAGATCATAATTATAGTTGACATGAATTGAAGCTCTACAATCCTCTGGAAATAGCCATGCAGTGAAGGAAGCTGTGAAATGTAGAGCTGAGGATATGAATGTGGGAAAATCTCAGGACTGAGACAATAGGAGAAGCAATGAGGAGAGTGCCTCAGGTGCTGCTCAGCCTCGTCCTGAAGGTCCGTGTGGATGTAATTTCCTTCACCAGAGTCAACAGTCTCCATCCTCCACAGCTACAGAGAGTGGAGGACACAGGCCTATGGGACATGCTAACTCCTCCAAGGATTTCCAGGCCTAGATCCTTAGAGCAGGACTATACAGGCCAAGTCAGACATTCACATATTAGAACTGAAGAAACAAAGGGGTTCCAAGATCAATGACCTCCTTCCTGTGACAGGGGAAATATGTCTTAAAACCATAGGACAGCCTGAAGTGAGGAGGAGAGAAGAAATGCCATGGGAAGAATAAATGTTCACTCAATGAGATGCACACTTCACAGTCCTGAGCCTCTTCCTGAGAACAGTCAGGGAGAATTCAGGTTAGCAGCCTGCAACCTGGCTCTCAGATTCTCAGGCTAGAGGCAGGGAATGGGATAGGGAGCTAGATTTGAGGCCCTAGGGAAGTGACCTGAAGCAGATTTAATAACCTTGTGTCTTAGTATTCTAATGCTGTGAAGAGACATAAACTTTTTTTTTTTTTTTTTAATTTTTAGAGATGGGGTTTCTCTCTGTAACAACTCTAGCTAGCTGTCCTAGATCTCACTTTGTATTCCTGGCTGGCCTTGTCCCAGAGATCCACCTGCCTCTACCTCCAACATCCTGGCATTAAAGGGGTGTGCCACCACTGCCAGGTTCCACAAGAACTCTTATGAAGAAGAGCATTTAACTGGAGTTCGCTTACAGTTTCAGAGGTTTAGTCCATTGTCCTCATAGTCGGGAGCTTGGTGGCATGAACGCAGACACGGTGTTGGAAAGGCTGAGAGTTCTAAATCCAGATCTGCAGACAGCATGAATGGAGAGAGGAAGAGACTGAGAGGAAGCTGCTCAGCCTCTCTTGGACTTCTGAAACCCCAGCACCCACCAGCCCTCCCAGTGATACATTTCCTCCAACAAGACCATAGCCCTCTGATCCCTTACAAGTAGCTCCACTCCCTAAAGGCCAAGCATTCATGTAGATGAGCCTATGGGGCCATTCCTATTCAAGCCAATGAGACACCTGCTGACTCCATTTTAAAGGCAGGAGACATTACGTTCTATTTTAAAAAATAAGTTTCTGTACTGTGACAGTTGGGTAGTTCTGTTTCCTAGGACCTGACCTTTCCAAACCCATTACCTTGACTTGTTCTTTAAAATACCCTTCCTGACCCTCAGGCCTTAACTTATAGAGGACTACCAGATTGCTTATGAGTGATGCTTGTCCCTGACTATAATCCCCTTCCCTTGCCAAGACACTGGTAGCTTTGGTGGGAAATGTGTGACTGAACATTGCAACTATTTAGGTGGTTATAACCACCTAGTAACTTGCTAACCAGTAAAAACTGTGGGGATGTATTAGAAAGATAAGTAAGGAGAAATCTGATGGTCTTAGCATGCTTTGTGGACACTGAGGTTTAATGGACTAATTTCTGAAGTAGCCTGCAGCTACCAAGAATCCACAATGGCCCTGTGAAAAGTAACAGATCTGAGGTGAGATATTTTCTTTAACAGATACCAGCAAAGGTGTGAAGTGACCAGAAGTGACACAAGCATCTGTGGGCAACATGCAGTATGCAGCAAACTGAGACAATTTGCCTGATACAGCATCTGGAACATCAAATACCTACATAACCATTTACGGAGCAAAAAATCCTGATTTTTAATCATTGTACATATAAAAATAAACCCTTTGAGAATTCATACTTGGAGAATTTATCTACCTGTGCTAATCAAACCACAAAATCATATAATTGCCAAAATGATTCTTTTACTATAAAACCTTGTGGTGATATGGTACATATTTAATAAAACCTGAAATATTTGAGAGATTAACACACAGTCAAAAACTAGTCATAGCTCAGCAAGTTCTTCATCTTTGAGTAACTAGGCAGACACAGCTCAGGAATTTCTTGATCCCTGAGTACAAGGCCAAACAGCTGGGCTTCAATGGCACACACCTTTAATCCCAGCACAGGGAAAGCCGGGAGTGGGGACCTGAACCCTAACTCCAGAGACAGAGAACTTTCCTATTTCTGTGCTTACCAAATAGTCTAGCTCCTGCCTTTAATCCTAACCTGGATGAGATACAGCTGGCGAGATGGGTATTTAAGGCAGGTCTAGGAAAACACCAGGGAGGCAGAAGTGACCAGGAGCGAGGCTGAGGAAGCTGGAAGACAGCTGGGTGAGAACGGACTGTGTGTTTCCTCTCTCTGATATTTCAGCCTTTCCCCAATATTTGGCTGAGTCTCTTTCCTTAGCACAATCCGAATTTGTGCAACAAAATCTATCAGAATTCAGAATTATCTTGATTGTGTCACAATAAGATGTAAGGATAGAGAGTGTGTGTTTATGTGTGAGGAGATTTAGTGGAATATTAAACACACACAATTAAATATAAATAATTCAAATGGTGAATGAATGGGGTCTGGAGATACGGCTATGTTGTTGTAGAATGGTCTTTCTGTACACTGTGAAAATGAGTTGCTATCATTGGTTAATAAAGAAGCTGGTTTGGCCTATGGCAAGACAGGATATAGCCAGGTGGGGAAGAAAGATACAGGGAGAAGAAAGACAGAGTCAGAGCAGACACTGTGAGCCATCCAAGGGGTCAAGATTTAATGTAACACAGGTCAAGTCACAAGACATGTGTCAATAAATAAATAGAAATGGGATAACCTAAGGTAAAAAGAGCTAGTTAGCAATAATCCTGAGCCATACACAAAACAGTTTGTAGGTAATATAAGCCTCTTTGTATTTATTTGGAACCAAGCAGCTGAGGGACACAGGAAAACTTCCAGCTACACTCAGTTCCTAAGGGTTCTCACAGCTCTTGTGAAGGACTCAAGTTCAGTTCCTACACGTCCATCAGGTGGCTAAGTACTGCCTATGACTTCCAGAGGGTTCTGTGTCCTCATCTAACCACACCAGGAACCTGTACACACACACACACACACACACACACACACACACACACACACAAAATAATAATAATAATTATAATAATAATAACAATAATAATGACAATAAACAAATGATACTTTTTATATGATGAATAATTGTAGTGATCCTGGGTTTTAGAGTGTGGCAGCAGTAAAAGTCATACTAAGAATCTCAATAAGAAACAAAGACAAGGTTTTTAGATTTATTTCCAGACAGAGTTTTCCTGTGTAGCCTTGGCTGTCCTAGAATTCATTCTTAGACCAGGTTGGCCTCAACCTCAGAGATCTTCCTGCCTCTGCCTCCCAGGTGCTGAGGATAAAGGCCTGTGCCACCAATGACCAGAATAAAGACAAGCTTTAACTAAAAGATATTTTGATATTGAACTCAGGTTAATAATGGCAGTTGGGACATCTAAAAAATAGAATAAATTTTTGTTTAAATAGCATCACTCTTGAATGAAGTAAGACATGAAAACAAGAGTAATAAAATAATTTTGTGCAACAAGGTGAAAATATGAAACATAAAGTAGTTATTATGAGGTGGGACCATTTACTTCATACTAGAAAACACAGAAGAAACAGCACACACATGTAAAATGTCCCACCAACCTAGAAGAGCACCTGGGTCAGCTGTGGAAGATCTGCACACCTCTGTGAGAAGTCTGATGATTAACTAAAGAGTCGAGGCACCATTCAATTTTCTTTTCCTTCTTTCTTTTCTTTTGAAAAGACTATTAAATTTTATTTATCCTTTCCTGTAAATAAAGATGCCAAATAAATCTAAATATACTTTAAAAATCAAACATCTATTGAAA
>PVIH01012802.1:0-61727 GCA_004025045.1 Sigmodon hispidus
CTGGGAGTTCTAAGAATGAAATAAACACTTTCCTCTCCGAGTTGATGTTTATCACAATGACTACAAAGTGACTAGAACAACTCAGTGTTGGAATTATCTCTATAAAGGAGTTAGGTGTTTTTTAATGAGCATGAAGACATGCTTTTAGGAAATAAAATACCAAAGTACAAAACAGACAAAACAACAAAACAACTACAAATCTTGAGTTCCTAATTTTATAGCAATGTTAATGTCGTAGTGAGAATTTCTCCCCAGAGCCTCTAGGTGGCAGCATAACCACAGAGCCTGACACTCCCCTTCTGTTTAGTAGGAAAAACTGGCATAATTCTACCTACCAACCTTTATACCTGCAAACCAGCATGCTATGGAACAAACCTGCTGAGGACAGTTCCACATCCTGCTCCCCCGACTTCCCATCACCGCTGTCATCTTCTTTGCCATTTGACTCAGCTTCATCAGAGGCTGCCTGAAAAAGATTTTTTTTTCCTCCATTCAGTAAGCCAAACCCTTGAATGTTCTAAAAAACCAAAGGCTATTTCCTGAATAACAATTTTCAGGCCAACAAGGTGGCTGCCCACAAACACTGTTTTCCATTTCCAAGCAGCTCTACGTTGGGGGTCTGCTCTGTTGGAAGGAGGCATTTGTGAGCATGAGCACCAGGCACCAGCACGCTCGTTCACTTTCCAAAGCTCTCCTCTGCCACATACATCCTCACTTCCTGTCTCATCACCAAAATCTCATAAATCAAAGCCACCATCCACTTGCTCCCAAATGCCTTTCAAGTTGACTGCAGGTCTTATCACTAGCAAAGGGGATTTTGGTTTGATGTTTAAGGGATGAATCTCACAGTTGGCTGGCTGTCCTGGGCATAGCTGCCTGCGGCTCTTAGCTCTGTAGCTTTTATCCTTGAAGCTCTCAGAAGTTTTTAGCCATCTCTCCCCCTTCGCACCGACAGCTGGGCCCTAAGGTTAGCTTTGCTTCTGGAGACTTCCACTAATGGGTCCCCTTGACATGGATGCCATTCACTGGCCACACCACAGTCATGTACCTCTCCCTGCTGTTAGCCGTATGCTTTTCACAACAACAACCACATAGCAACCTAAATGTTCACCAGATGGGGACTAGTGTGGAATTACTTAGGACCACAAAGGGAAGTACTACACAGTCATTGAACATGAGCAGGTTGGGGATGTTGAGCAGGTTGGGGACACTGCTCAGTGAGAGAGAGCTTGCCTTCTGTTCATGATGAGGCCATGAGTTCGTTTGACCCCCAACTGCTGCAAAAGAGAACAAACACACACACAAACCGGCTATACTGGAGTGCTGTGTGAAAATAACTGTTATCCAAGGTGAAGTCAAAATATTTATGGAAGATTGCACATATGCTTATGTACATATAAATGTACCTGTTAGCATATGGATTAAAATATACAAATGTACACACTTATACACATGTATAACTTATGCCACACATATATACGTATATGTGTGTGTGACGTGTGTATATGCGCGCGCGCGCGCGTGTGTGTGTGTGTGTGTGTGTGTGTGTGTGAAAGCAAAAGAGAACTGGACAGCAGAACAGTGGAGGGAGGAGGGGGTGGCAGCAGCTACCAATGGGAGAGCGGACAGTAAGAGCAATGGACAGTGTATGTGCAAGTGCCATAATGAAGCCATTTTCTATGCTAACTAAAACAATGAAAACAGAAATGCAGTACTCCAAGGAAACAGAACATGGTAGTAGTGCTTATTTTTAATGTGTTTACATTTCAGGATGATTTTTCCATTTCTCTCTATATACTTTTATATATTATAAATGCTGAACAAGCAGAAAACAATCCGTGTAGTTTCACATTATGTTTATGAGGTCGGAGAAGACTCTAGAGTTCAGCCTGGAATTTTCCTCCTTTGATCTTAGCTGCTTCACCATCAAAGTAAGTGAAAGTGGAACTGAGTGTATCGGGAAGAATGCATGTACAAGAGTGTAAGTCAACCACTCTGCTTGATTTATTGTTTTTAGCAGAAGTTTTATGTGAAACACTAAAGTTGAAATTTTAGTGTGCACGGAATATTTAATAAACTTTAAAAGGTTTTGAGACAAAAGTTAATATTGGTTTTCAGAAAAAACATTATTAAATTCTTCATAAAATATCTCCAAGGAGAAAACAAGCTCCCTCAAATTTTCCTCTGACATCCACTGACACACTATAGCATACCTGTGCCCTCACACACACACACACACACACACACACACACACAAAATAAATAAATGTAAAACTTTTTTAATATTAAAAAAAGAATTTTAAGGCAGAACCTTCCAAGCTTCTAAAAGACTTTAACAATAGTATCTGGTGGAAACAACTGTACTTTTTTTGGAGGGTGGAGTATTTTGACATACTCAGACTGGAGTTTTCTAGTGATATAGTCATATATCAAGTCAGAAAGAACACAATATCAAGTTTAAATCAATAGCAAGTGTACTTTTTTCTTTTCCAGTACTGAAAACTCAACAGAGATTCTAATATGCAAGTCAAATACTCTACCACTGAATCACATCCTCTTTTTACTATTTAAGTCAGGGTCTTGATAATTTTCACAGGCCATCCTTAAACTCACTCTATATCTAGAAAAACCCTGCAATCCTCCTGCCTCAGCCTCTCAAATAGTTGAGCCTCTCAAAGCTTATGTTTGAAACTGGCTTTAAAAACCTTAAGCAGGCCAGCTGTGATGGTGTAGGCTTGCAATCTCAGCCATTGCAGAGGCCAAGGCAGGATCAGAGATTCAAGTCCAGCCTGGCAAGTTAGTGAGACCCTATTGAAATAAAACTGAAATGGTCTAGGGGCTTAGATAAATGGTAGAATACTTATGTAGCATGAATGAGGCTCTGGGTTTGAGCCTCAGTATCACAATAAACAAACAAACAAACATTCCTCCAACCCACTGCCAATAAGAAAAATACAGTTACAAAATAACCACACTAATATTATTTAATGGATTTTAAATATTAGGTTAAAAGCTTAAATTGGATTCCTTTAAGAAATATGATGAATGAACAGGCTGGCACCTGAATGGCAGCACACGCCTTTAATCCCAGCAGAGATAGAGGTGAGGGATCTTTAGGAGTTTGAGGCCAACCTGGTTTACAGAGTGAGTTTCAGGAATGCTAGGGCTACAGTGTGGTGGAAATGTTCTCTGTATGATGTAAATAAAGTAACTGGTTTGGCCTATGCACAGCACTATAGAAGTGGGTGGAGAATCAGAAGACAGGCAGGTAGGAGAAGGGCGGAGTTAGTCAGTCTCCATCTGACCTCCAAAGAAGAATCATGTAAGGAACACAGGAGAGCCGTGGGCCGAGCCACATCGCAGTAGATTAATGGAAATGGGCTGATTTAAGATGAAAGAGCTAGCTAGCAATGTGCTTAAGACATGGGCCAAACAGTATAAAGTATATAAGTGTCTGATTCATTTCTTTGGGGGACAAAAGCCACCGCGGGCCAAGTCCAAACCTTAGCCTCAAACGGGCCCAGAAAAACTTTCTACAACACTACAGAGAAAAACCCTGTCATGTGAAACAAAAACAATGACAAGGACAATACAAAGAAATAAGATGAATGAAAACAACTAGACAAAAATATTATATTGAGGTTTTACATATATATATGGTTTGTGTGTGCATGTATGTGTATATGTATATATACACACGTGTGCATGTGTGTGCATTTATATACATGGTTGTGTATGTGTACACTTATGTATTTATAGGAGTTACTGAAGACCAACCATCTCAACACTGTAAAAGAATAAGCTAGAAAAAAAAGTTAGACTTTATCTTAGAAGTTCACTCTGATACAAGCAGAAACATTAATATGTGGTGGTATTTTTGTTTTATGATGTTAGTATATAAAATATTGGCAGGACTACTGAGTCTTAGCTTCTCTTTCCAAATGGACTAAATTACAGAAAACTATCTAAGGCTGGAAGACAAATCTGAAGCTAAATACTGATGAACAAGCCTCTTGAGAACACTCATGCTTCCAATTACTAGAACTGAGTAACTACAAACAGGGCCCAGAGCCTGAAAATGAGCAAAGAGCCGAACATATTTTATGCAATCTAAGATGCTATCCTGTTCAAGCTGTATTATTTTAGACACTACTAAAAAAGAGAATATGCTGTTAAATATGATGCAGTGTGGATTACAAGAGTAGTCTTGATTTGTAGACATTAAAACACAGAAAGTGTGCCACTTGGACTGAGCACAATCCCGAAGCCTGTCTGACATGATGCATAATGCAAACAGGACAGAATCCACCCCCATTAACTACCTCGGCCAGGGCTCTGTAGCTGGCATATCACATTCCAGTAATATTTTGGCTATGCATGACTAACAGGGATCTACCTTTGAGAGTTCTCAGATTGCAAAGGTATTTCTATACAGCTCGACATCCACAGATGTGGGTCAATAATAGTTGTAATACAGTTTTCATAATCAATATTCACCCCATTTAGCAGGTGTTGGTAATACTGGGTCACTTGACATGGACGATGCCACTTAAACACTAGGGTGAGCTTGAAGGCAGTATCAACTTGGTTCTCCTTATACATGCTGAAGGAAGAGGCTTGCCAGGGTGCCAATGCCAGTAGGCAGGAGAGGTAGGAGCCCTGAGCTATGCCAATAACCTTGCCATGCTATCCTCTGGCCTTAGAGTCATGACTACCTTCAGTGGTCTCTCAGTGTTTAGTTGTTTGATCCTTTGGAAGTAACTAAATACTCAAGACTTTTGAGTTCACTGTAGAAACAATTCAAGGGCCATTTCTAATCTTGCTCTTGTCTCTACTTCCCATTCATTATTCAGCAAAAGGTTAGAACTTTTTGGGACCATTCAGGGCAGGAGGCAGCAGGTCGATCAGCTTCTCTTCTCAGAGATGCCAAAACCATTACTGTTCCTGGCCAGCAGGCCATCCCTCGGTTCAAAGAAGTAGGGATGGACATATAACCATACATATTATTCACCTTCATTTATTCATAAATCAAGCTACCACTAGCAAAATATTCAGGGAAAATTTAGAGAGAGAAAAAAGAAGCTATAACTCAATCTAAAAACTCTTTATATGCACCAAGAAAAAGAAAAGGCCATTTTAAAGCTATTTAAAAGTAAATTTAACAGTCGTAGTGCAATGAGCACCTTATATTTTTCTATAACATTTCCTGCGTTCTGCAACATACAAAGACTATCTGTAATGAAGGGAAATTCCCAAAGCTGGCTTAATTAACTCAAGTCTGGCTTCTCCATCCTGAATGCTTGTTATTTTTGTACTAATGGCATTACATCCAAGGGAATGAGTTCAAAGTTGGCAGTCTTCACCAGCCCTGATAGAATCAGGGGTTTGCTTCAAAAAACACATCCTTGCTGGCAGAAATGCCTTCTGACTTGTGCTTTCCTTCGGTGACAGCCCAGAAGAGAGGTCTTCTCTCCAACTGGTAACATGTTCTTAAGGATAAAAACAAGTAAACAAACACAAGTTCTGGATGACAATGAATGGGCGGACAGAAGGGTTTGTATGCGACTAAGCCTTGGCTTCCCCTTAACCAAGAACTCATGCAAGCTAGCCTCACTGCCCAACTCAGCCCCAAGGCTACAGGCAGGAGGTGGTGGATTCCTGGCTTCAGCATCACATAGTTTAGTCTCAGAAAGCTACCTGGCTACTGGCTGCTCCTCTGAACCTCAGCCTTGTCAGGCTGGCAGAGAGCAGTCAAAGGACAGATTGCACATGTAGGATGGACAGCTATGATCCAGTGCTGTACCAAAGCTACAGCTCATCGTTTGACCTCTATGGTTTAAATGATTATGTTCAAGGACCTTCTTGAGAGACTATTCTGAGATGATGAGAGATTTTTCTGGCTCTAGTCTTGAATAACTGGACGCAAGCCTGGAAAACCAGTGTATTTGTGTCCTGGCATCATGACCTAGTACCACATGTGCTATGCATATGATTCCCTTTTTTACATTTAGGCCATTAAGTATCTGTCACCACTGGAAGAAGAAACAAGACAAGAGACCAGTCTGTCCACATTTAAGTACTATATGCCTTCATGCATTTGGATTGTGCTATTTATAGTATGCTTTTCAAATCACTGGAGATGGGCCAGGTTTAATTTACTTCCTCTGATGTATATCTTCTTGAAATTGCTAAGTTTCTATATAAAAACTGAAGATAATACTTAATAGATTTTCAAAAGCATTAATCTCCCAACCTCATAATTACTTTTAGTTGGGGAAAAATACTTTATGAAGAAATGCTTGTCAACATTTGACATCCGAAAGGAATCTGCAGTTGGTGTGAGCTGTAAGGCAAACAGCGCCTACTCAGATGCCTTCACTCTGTTCTCACTGCAAAGCAGAAAGGCGCAAGAAAGATCTGATTGTTCCCCTGGACCAGAAAACAGGACAAAAAATGCTTATTTTTATAGGGGAAGGCTATAAGCCTTTTCAGGATGGGGAAAAGAGACCCACCTCATCACTCAAGCTGATGGAGTGCCTGAGATGCCCAAGAGGCAAGTGAGTTTGGCTCAGCTGAGCAAGAACTACCACCACCATTTGGGATGAGTGAGTGTGTGAGAGGGATCTGCTCAGCCTTCATGGAATGGAGTGACAGGAGGGTCACTCTATTTAGAGAGTAGAATCCTGGAAGCCCAGGGGGCAGACACAAACCGTGATGAGGGAACACCATAATGGAAACAAAAAGCTAGAGGAATAAATTAAGAGTTTTCAGTAATGGAGTCTTCTGGAAAGAACTGTTCACAGCTGCCTGAATGTACTGGGATGATGGACATGAGCAGCTGGAAGATGACAATGAATTCATGTCATGCATATAAAATTCACATCTGCTCAAACCAGTAATTTTGATGATCTTATGTACATTCTCCAAATCTTTATATCTCCCCCAACTTTGGGTCTCTGTGTGTGTAGGTACTATTTTATGTTGCATTTGCTGTCTAGCAATATAAAAAATAAGGGTGCCTGTGGTCTACAAGTCAACTTGACCATTATGCTAAGTGCTTGGCAGATGTACGTTCTCACAATACCTATCTGACATGTATCAGTATACAGAATGCTAGTCTATTAACTTCCTTCTAAATACAAGCCGAGGCCAGACACTTAAACACATTCACATAGAGTCTGGCCTAGTGTATGGTGTTCTTGAGGTATTTTTAAAAAAGGTCATTTTCAGACTAGCAAACAAGAGGTGAGTCTCAAATTAAAGTATAACAGTAGACCAAAAAAAAAAAAAAAACCCAATACCACCACCACCACCTTGGAGGGAGACTATTATTTATGAGAAAAATACACAGCAAAAGCAACTTAAGGGGAGACAGGCTCTTTTGGCTCCTAGTTTGAGGGACACAGTCCATCATGGTGGGAAGTCATAGCAGCAGGGTGTGAGGAGTCCACAGTCAGAACACAGATGAATGCTTGTGCTCAGCTCTCTCTCTCTCTCCCTTTTCCTCAGGACGGGATCCCAGACCATGCAATGGTGCCATCCACACTTCTAATAGGTCTTTCTACCTCAGTTAACTCAGTCTAGACTTGTGCGGAGGCTTGTCTCCTAGGTGACCATAGAACCTATCAATCAATATTACACATCATGAAGACAAAAGCATGCCTTTCAATACAGGCTACAAAACATAGACCAGAATAATCTTCAGATTAGGAAAACATGTAAATTTCCTTTCTAGTCCAGTAGTCTCAGAACCTGTATGTATGCTAAAATATGATTCTCTAACAGAAGACAGTATTTTAAAATGCAAGGTGCTGGGTTGTTTTTTGTTTTAAAAATAGGGCTTCTCTCAGAGATACAGAAATAAACTAAACTCTGAAAGATAATAAGGAGGGAGGGGAAGCAGTCCCTCTGTCTGGAATGGGATAGCGCTTGGTCTCCAGCACTATCTGTCTTCCGTCCGTCTTGTGTCTTTCGTTCCTAATATTCCCATCACATACAACAGCTGAATCTCCTCCTCTGATTGGATGCAAACATCCATGCTGAAGGTCAAGCTTCAAAAGCCCATACCCCACACAACTTCAGCAGAGCACTTCCAGTCTATCCTGGTTTTGCCCATTCTTTGCCACCCTACATTTCTCTCGAGTCTTTAGTCTTTAGTCTCATATTGGTTGATATCCTTCTCCAGTTCATCGAGGCAAACATTATGCTCCTATTCTTATACAGCTGAGCCTACCAGGAGGGTCTGCAATGGGATGGTCTAGGTAGATACAGCTCAAGAATCAGAACACATCCAATTCCCTTCCAATCTAATTCTAAAAGGAGAAAATCACCATCTCAATGCCATCCAATGAGAAAGAGGTGCAGAAGAAAACTGCAGTAGGTGGCATGTCATCCTAAAAAGTGCCCACGTCAGCCCAGGATGCTGACACTCCCTGCAGGAGCACCACAGCCTCCCTTCTCTGTGGCTCACCTCACACTCTGAATTCACACTCCTGCCTACGCTGCCACCGTGCCCTTTGCACAGTTCCAAACTTGTCCTAAAGCAACTGTGACATTTTAGTGGTGGGTGAGGCTACTCCTCTGTAGAGGGTGTCCCATTTGAGAATGCAGTTTTTGGAAGAAAGACACTATTTACAAAGAAGAACACTATTGTTTTGACAGCCCTGTGGAACTGGGAAAATAAGTTAGAAACATAAAAGTCAAGTCTAACCCAGTACCAGTTCTAGGGAGGTGTGGAAATACAACATCCTGTCTCAAGGAAGCTATCATCCCTCACTATGATCAACTCATTCTATGTTTTCAATATGAATATAACAGCTTGCTTTTTTTTTGAATAGCAGAGAGGTGAGTAAAACAGGTGTAAGATTTCTGAAAAAAATTCTTTTTAAAAAAGAAATTCTCTATTTATTTTTAGATGGTGTTTCACTGTTTCCCTAGCAGGCCAGGAACTTACCACATGGGCTAGGCTTGCCAATTACTTTCAACAGTTCTCCTAAACAAGCTTTCTAAATATTGGGATATAGGTATGACATATATGACTAATTCTTGGAAAGGAATCCCTGTAAGATGACCACTGGGATAACACGCTTGAGTGGAAAGATTTTAGGATTTTTTTGTTCTTTTTTTGGGGACAGTTTCTCTGTGTAACCTTGGCTGTTCTGGAACTCTCTGTAGACCAGGCTGGCTTTGAATTCAGAGATCTGCCTGTCTGTCTCCTGAGTGCCACCACCACCTGCCAAGTTTCAGAATCTTAAGTAACCAGTGTAGGTGAAGAATTTTCTAGTATGAAGTCAAAGTTCCACATAGCACAGATAACTTTTTGCATGCATGCACACACGCACACACTTGTGAATGCAGAGTTGAGGAGGGAGATAGGAGATGGATAGATGGATGCATGGGTAACAGATAGATCCACTCGGAAAATAATGAAATGACAGAATAACTCTCATCAAGTTTAAGAGCTTAAAGTACTAGAGATCAGAGCATATACGTCACCCTCTGTTGTCAGTACTCAAGTTTACTCAACTAGAAATTAATCCTAACTAGGAAAAAATTCCCAAGAGAAAGAAACCCCAGGCTTGCCCATGAGTTTGACCTGTCCTCTGAGGCTGCCTAGCTTTGTGTTGGCTATGGGGAAGAAAGGCCATTTCCTTTGGAGTTCCCCTTACGGGGAGATGCAGACTTCTGAAATAACATGATTTATTTCATATCACAGATGCTGTTTTTCTTAAAATAAGTCACTTGGGGGGGGTGTAATCACTTAAGAATGAAGGGAATTTAGAAAACGCTCCTGAGGAACACAAGGTGGGGAGCAGAATTGCTATGTTCCCCTGAAAAGCAAGCCCAGCCCTACAATGTCTAATTATTTGGGGGATTTCTAGTTTAAATGCAGGAGCAGCAGTAAATGTTTATCGCACTATCTCCTGGTAGCAGAACTCCACATCCCAAACCTGCTGCTCTGTAAGATGTTCCCAGAGGTGGTGACAGCCACAGAAACTTTAAGTAAAATTACACTCCAGGAGGTGAGACTGAGCAGTTGCCTGGGTCACAACACTTGGTAAAGAAGTGACTTTGGTCCCTTCCCATGTGAGTGCCTGTCACAGAGCATGGCTGGTCTGTGGGGAGAGCAGTGTCCTCTCAACAATTCTGGCAAAACTTATTCCATGCGGCTGATATAAGAATGATGCTATCGGGTCCAGTGTGTGGGTTAGGTAAGGAGACAGATGCCTCATGCCCAGTGGAGGAGATGGAAAGCAACCTTTCCTCTGAGTAATCTTCTGAGGAGCAGGAGAGGAAACCTCAACCCTCTCATCCTTAAGTATCAGTCAAACCCCAAAGCACGATAGGATGTTGGCTGCTAATGAGGGCAGCCTGTACCCTAAAACCTAGGCTGTACCTGTGCAGGTGACAGCTTTGGCTGGATAAGTAAAACCAGTCTGAGTTCCTGATGACATGAAATACTCCAGAGAGGCAAGCCCCGAAACATCCTGAGTTCTCACATCTATTCTTAGGTTACTCTTTTCGGCTTGTTCGCTGAAGACTGGGCTGTTGCCTTAGACAGGTTAGAATGTAAAAGTTTAAGCTATCAAAAGTTAATTAATGAGGTTTTGTTTTTTAATTAATAAAACATATATATGTATATACGTAGGTAGATAGAAAACAGATGATAAATGATAGATGGATGATAGATAGATAGATAGACAGACAGATGACAGACAAAGAGACATGATCAAAGATGAGAAGTCAGGTTCGGACAGTACCAGTCATCCTATTTTGAGACGGTCTCACAAGCTCAGGCTGACCTTAACTCATTACGCTCCTGTTTCAGCTTCCTAAGTGCTGGAGTTACAGGTGTCCACCACCACACCAGCCAGGCACTAGTTATTTCCAAATCATCAAAACAAGTCTAGTGATGTCTTTAACAAATAGAGAAAAAGGGTAACCTAAATGTACATGTTTCCTATAACATAACAGGCCAATAATATAAAGAAAAGTTAATTCATTGTTCTCAAATTACACTGTCTTATATTATAGTCTATTGTTTTGGATTGAATTATATTTCCTTAAACTTTTAATATGATCCTATTTGGAAATAAGGTTATTTCAGCTGAACTTATTTAAGATGAATTGGATAGGCATCAAGCCGTGCTGATATCCTTATAAACAGGAAACATGGACACATGCACACACACAGAGGAAGAGCACTGGATTAGAAGCTGGAGGGATGTAGCTACACATCATGGGCAGACTCCCCTCACTGCCAATAGAAGGTTAAAACCTCTTAACACCATAGCTTTGGACTTTTATCAACTACAATACAGACAATTTCTGTTGATGAGGCCCTGTAGTTTGTAGTACTTCGGGATGCTATGTAGCCCTAGCTACATAGGAGAAAGAAATAAACACTGTCATGCCTATTCATTCTAGAGGATGATTACACAATAGAATTATCCCAAGGGGCAATGCTACTCCTCACCGTCAGTTCCTGGGGAGCAGAATTCGGCTTCTTGATGTTGATCTCAATGCTGTTGTTCTCTTGCTTCACCAGCACTGGAGAGCCATGCACTGTGGCCACGCCTTCAAACATCTGGGATTTGGTTAAGGAAGGGCCAGCTTCCACTGTGGGCTGTCCTTTTTCCTTTTCTTCCTCGTCTCCATGGGCCATTTCCCCATTCATGCTGATTTTCCCATCTACCTATAAAGGCCAGAATGAACAAGAAAATATGCTATTCTGCAACCAAAGATAATAACCAAATGCACATTCTGAATCACCGTAAAGAATTCTCTGTGTATATCCCTATCTCAAAAAGGAATCAGGTGTCTCTGGTGTTTTCATGGGTCCTGGAAACCAAGCTATGTCAATGTCATCTGTAAGAGTATCTCTTTAAGGCTGTCAGTCACGTCATGACTGAATGACATTTCATGCTCATCCGATTTATAGTGTGCTTGCATTTCAAAGTAGAGAAAACTCAAGGAATCTTATACACATGCCACATATTTGGGTTCCAGTAATTTTTCAATTTAAGTTGTGATGGTAATTCCACAATTCGATTTTTTTTTCCTGGTTAGCCTGTCAATGAGTTGAGACTTAATCAAGAACATTTTATAGGTTATCTTGTAGTAGAAATATTGGGGGGTTTTTGGAAAGCTATCATGGAAGGCAAGGATTCTAATATGCTGTATTACAATAAATCTCATTTTCTATTTAATTTTATCATTCTATTGTCCATGCTCACTAAAATGTGTCTCTTTCACACTCCATATCTAGAGGAGAGGAGAGGCTTGCCCAGCCTATGGACACCTCCTTCCTGATGTTTGAGGCTGATTATCTGTGGTGAGATGACCTACTATCCAGTTCTGACTCTACCAGTCAGCAGCTATGCAATTTCAAGCAAGTTTCTGACTCTCTGTGTAAAAATGCAGATTTGCACATAACTTGACCTTCCTCATAGTGTTGCTGTGGGGATAAAGGACTAAAGCAATACCTCACATACTACTGGCTACCCTTAGTAGGTCTTCTAAAATCTGTTGAAAGAAACAACAGAAGGTCGGATATTAGCTGTAGTTCATTTGCCTTGTGATACTGGCCATCATGCCTTATTACCTGTCTCCTACAAGAAATTTACAACACGACTCAGCACACATGTATGAATATGGTGGAGACAGATAAACAGTATGCTTATTTTTATTGAGTGTGATCTATGTGATTTTTTTCTATTGTACTTTTGTCTGCTTCATTTTTCAAAATGATTCTAAACCATTAAATTGACAATAACTGAACAGCAGGCTTGAAATAAGAATGCTTTTGAAAACCAATGCTTGACGTGTATCACTTGATCTTCCTGTGTTCTTTTTCTTTTTCCTAAAAATATGCTACAGATTATTTAATCATTTATTCTAAGAAAGGGTCTTGCTGTTGTGGGCACATGTACACACATATGTACATACACACTTTTTTCTAAGCTGCCTCGCTTCTCTAATCTAGTAACAACTGTTCTATTTATATGTCACTTTGACAACAACTGTTCATTTATTTTTGAGAGAGTGTCTTACTGTGGTGGGCACACACATACTACTGTCCTATACACACAGGAAGGAGAGGGAGGCTACCAAACAAAAAACAGGGTTTCCTCAGAGCCCAACTTTTGTCATGAATATTTCTATCTTAACCATTATGTGGTCATGGTGTACCATTTACATAGGTGAGGGGAAGTGGGCATCTCAATCATGTGACCAGATGCCTTTGATATCCACCTCTGTTCTAGGACACCTCAACATAATGATCTCACAGAATGATACACCATCCAGCATCCTGGCCCCAGGTGAAGAAAGGTATTTAAACATTTGGACTACTGAGAATACTGCTACACACACACACACACACACACACACACACACACACACATGTACATGCACACTCGTTCACAATTACATGCTTTCACATTTTGTAAATAAGTATTCAACTTCTATGGCTAGTCTTAGAAAGAAGGAAGTCATTTACTTTTGCTGAATGCTTACCATGTCCTGGGTGTCTATGTCAGGCTCTTAGGATGGAGCTATGAAAAATATGTTCCTGTAAGGAACATTTTAATTAAATCTGGATGAAATGGACACTCATTTTTTTTTTTATGCTGGCAAAGCTTAAGATACAGATTTTAAAGATATGTTTAGATATTTAGATTTATTTAAACCTAAGTAAGAAGGTAGGTTTGGGGGTCTCTCTGGAGTCCAGTAATGAAGGTCTGTCTTCTGAACTCACTCTCAGTTGAGTTATGCAAACTCCTCACCAGCCCTAATGGCAACAGCTCCTAGTGATGAACCCCATTTCTGACACCTAGATGTGAATTGATTTTCCTTTGGAGTTGAAAGAGCTTAAGATACAGGATGAATCTTGTATGCACCCCTACATTACAGGTGGACATGGGAATATGAGCAAGTGAAAATAGATTTGGTTGCCAAAGTGTCTTTGGTTCTTGAAAATGATTTTATATATTCTTTAGTAATGCAACAGTTTTCTGCCCAAGAAAACTTTGTCTTATCTAATGATGAACACACCCCATGTATCCCAGGTATTATTTTTTCCCAAGTGCAATAAATCTTTGGATATAGTGTCAATTTCTTCCTTAAGATGGAGTGGTACATTTTTCTATTTAAACTAAAAGCAAATACACATGGAGTTTGCCATGCATCCAGATAACTGTAGATACGGAGTACTGTTAAATTAGGATTTGCTTACTCTGCTCTAAGAGAAATTACATTATTAATAAACCATCTGCCTTGCTTGTGGAGAAGACTTGCCAATCACACTAAGAGTAGTAATAGTTAGCCCACCCCTTAAGTATCTGTGAACCCAATCTCCTGAAATATAAATGCATTACTGTCAGAGTTAAATGTGTCTGGCTTTTGCTTCATAAAAATCATCGCATTTTTCTCCAGTCAGAAGGCTTCTTTCCACAAACTACCCAGAGTTCGCTTTCCGTTTTCCTCTCAAAGAATTCTTCCTACCTTAAAAGTCTTCAGAACCTCTTGAGAGCTTTTGGGCTGGGTGTAAGGCTTGGGGGTCAGCATAGGCACTGCATGGGGAGTGATGGTTTTGCTTGGAGACCCACTGCTGCCTGCTCCGCTGCTCTCTGGGACACTGGTGTGAGCAATGGTGGTTTCAACTGTGGCAGTGAACTTGGGTGGAGGCAGCGATTGCTGCCGTAAGTATTTCATGGGGCTGGGGTCATTTGGGAAGGAAGATAAGTTTGGCTCTGTTGAATGGCTTCTTTCCAGAATTTTTGGCATCTCCAAGCGTTCAAGCACAGCCTCGCTGATGGTGAACCTCTCGATGTACTGTTGGAGGATCCCCTCGGCCTCCTCCTGGGACCGTGCATTCTTATATGCCTCATGCAGCTCCCTCTCTCTCCGCTCTCTGCAGGATGGGACATGGAAGAAGAGCAATAAACAGCTAGGAAAGTTGCAAGGATTCCCACCAAGGCAGAGTAAAACAACTGTAAATAGAAGCACTGGAGCCTCTGTGATAGCAGAAGGCTATGCTTAGAAATAGCAGCATTAGATACTGTTATACCCTAACAACAGAAAGACCCACTTTTCTTGAACAATCTCTCTGTATGTTTTGATGCTCTTCCTTCGCTCACTTGTCCCGTCTTCTCCAGACATCAACTTCTCCATTTTTTTCCTTTCTTCCTCTTTCTTGATTAAGTCCTGAGAAGCACTTCTTCTACGGCTCTTCCAACGAGCCAGGTCCTGGGGGGGTGGAGGGGGGAGAAGAGATAGCATGTTCTTTCTCAGCCTGCACAGAAATCCCTTTCTGTGAATCATAGATCTGTAAGCATTGAGGCACTATGCTGGGACACTTCTACACAATCCCTTGAAGGTCTGCTTGGACCAAGGATGCCTGGAAGGCAGGGAAAGAAACAGAAAGTGCACACACTATCATTATCAGGGCAGCAGTTTATGGAAACGCTGAAGTGTGATATATGCAGTCACACTTGGTGTTGCTTGGGAAATTTGAGAGAACTGGCATACAGGACAATAATCACAGAGAAGTTCACTCTTCCCTATTCCCACCTGTGCACTGGAAATGGATATTCTGGCAACACAACGGGAGGGGTTCATGTACAGTTTCCTCCTGGAAGGGAGTAAAGGTGGGAAAAAATGCGGCTCTGGAGTTGAGTCTTACAGGTCCATTGGTTCTATAAGTGTGAATTCCTCTGACCCTCAGGACTGGCCTAGACCTGTCCTACAGGTTGTTATAGCACATTGAGGAGGCTTCCGGGTCAGAGGGACAAGCTGGAGCTGAGGGAAATAGCCTGGCTCTATCTTGCTCATGTGTTGACTGTGTTTGCTGGCCTCTCTGAACTCATCTTTATCTTCTCTAAAATGGGTACAGTTGTCCCAGCTCTGCTTACAAGTTTTGGGGTTCAATGTGACGACAGGTGCTACACACATAGATAATTGTCACTACACTGCCGACTTTGGAGATATTAACTTTTCTGACTAATGGTGGAGTCAGGCTTGCAATAGTGAGCTAGCTGCTCTGCGAGAGACAGAATAATCTTCTCTCCCTGCTAAGGCCAGTGCTTTAGCTCTTGGCACTCAGTACACTACTTCCAAGCTCTCACCAGCCTCTGGTACCTTCTTTGACTAATTTGCGTCTTGCCTCTTTACTCACTAGCCATAAAACTGTGGGCAGTGACTTAGCTGGGCTGGGATTGTGTATCTGTGGGTTCTGGAAGCTAACCATTGTTAGTACACTGAATTACTACACGGGTTAGATGAATTACCCAGAGCAAAGCATTTAGAACAGTGCCTGCTACTGGTACAATTAACGCTGACAGTGGCAGTCATCGCAGTCATCCATCAGTCTTAAATACAGAATATTAAGACAGTACACCGCAGCTCTGCGCTTAGCCTGGTCGCCCGCCCCCCATCCGTTCTCTTTGTGATCAAGCTTTGGGCTAGAGTACCTGCTGATACACACCAGTGTCAGTTTCTCCTCTCTCCACGTTCCTGCAGACCCCTCCTATACTCTTTCCATTGGTGAGGTCTCAGCAATGCTGAGCAGGACTCAGAAGTCCATGTCTACCCTCCCAGCCCAGTGGTGGTCGGCTGAGTCCCTCCCCAACTGCGCGCGGCCTTGGCCCAAACTCACATCTTGCCATTTGTCGTCCTCTTCCCTCAGCTGGTTATTTATCAGCTGCAGCTGCTCCTGGCGGGCCCTGCTGTGCGGCAGTACCGCTGCCTCCTCCTCACACCGCATGTCAAACATACTCGTGCTCCTGATGCCGAGAGAGCAAAAACAAAAAGCGAGCATGATGAGCGCGGGCGGCGGGCTCGCGCCTTTCGCCACTGCGACTCGCCGCCTGGGGGCGCCACCGGGCTGAGAGCCACCTCTGCGCTCTGCAGCAGGAAGCAGCCACCAGCAGCACAGCCTAGAGGGGATGTCTTTATCCTCATTGATGGCCTTGAACGGGTCAGCTTTCTAGAAAGGTGCCAAAAAAAAAAAAAAAAAAAAAAAAAAAAAAAAAAAAAAAAAAAAAAAAAAAAAAAAAAAAAAAAAAAAAAAAAAAAAAAAAAAAAAAAAAAAAAAAAAAAAAAAAAAAAAAAAAAAAAAAAAAAAAAAAAAAGAAAAGAAAAGAAAAAGAAAGAAAGCTAGGAGAAAGCATCCATTCTTTTCATTTAGAGGTATATTTTAAAAAAGCATAGGGGCTCAAGATTAAGACACCTACTGCTGCATATTAAAGTTAATGCTGGACATGTTGTAGTTATTTCTTTTTTCTTTTCTATACAATTATATAATTAATAGTAACATCTTAGAATTGAGAAAACAAGACATTTTGTAGTAAGAGGTTGGGATAAATATATAAATCAGGGTACACTTTGCACCCTAGTGTGTTTATAATTGTTTTGGTTGGTTTTTGCCGGGTATTTTCAATTTACTTTTGAAGGGAAAGGGCAGGTAGTGAAGACAAGCGGACCTTTTGGCTGTGCATGCAGGAGCATACTAGGACCACAGAACTCTCAACAGACCTGTTAGGAGCAAGCGCTGAAGTGGCAGGGAAACACAGACCAAAGAAAACCCTCCTCCCACCCCCTTAAAGACTTGATAGGCTTTGAGGCCAAACTGATCACAAAGATCGGGTACACAAGAAGTTAAGTACCAGAGAAACCTTCCAAGTCCCCAGGTGTAGAAGATGGTGACAATCCATTTTTGAAGCCAGCTTAACATCTAGGAACAATAAGAAAGCCATGCGCTAAGCAATCAACTGACTCCAGACATCACTGATGCAGCGGGCGCTGATGGATTAATCTGCCTGGATGGCTGGATTCCTTGCCCAGGTGCTGGACATTTAAAATCTAATCTGAGACCTAAATTTCAAAGACTATTTTTCTCCAGAGTGTTCTAAGAATCTAAATGCAAAGACTCAGTCTTGAATCTGAGGGTTCTGTTGGTCTAGGGAGGACCCAGGAAGCATGATGGGAGGCTGTTGCTGCCTCCTCTGCTGGGCGTGCTGGTTTCCAAAGCTGTGCCTTGTAGAAAAACAAACTTCTCCTTCAGAAGGGAATGAGGCTGTGATCTTTTTCATCTATTTTACACTACTTATTAATATTAAGAAAGGTTCAGGAATTAACAGGGTTAAGTAAAAAAGTACAGCCCTTTTTTTTTAAACCTTAAGATCAAAATTCACTTAAGTAAGCCTTCTAGAAATAGATGAAAACTCATACACTACAGAGTTAAAAAGTCCCCCTTTTAACTATAAGGGGGAAAGGAACTTTGCCTTTAAAATATTTAATCCATCCAGTTAATTGTAAGGCAAATTACAATTTCTGCTAAGGCCTTTGGATGTATAAATGTCTCTGAGTTGAGTATCTTAGAGACCAAGCAGACAAAAGCTGTGGAGGGAGGAGACCCTGACTTTGCTGCCTGTGAGCTCTAAAGGGCAGAACTCTGGGCTGGGCATAGGAGGTGACCATGCAGAGGCTCGCAGGGGTGGGGTGGGGGCGGCAAGGGGGGTAATAGCTGTCTTCTCCAGGGCGTGGATTCAGCTGCTCACGAACTGCTCACAGAGGCAATGAGAGGCCTCTGCGGCTGCGGCCCTCACCTTGATTCACTACCTCTCTTCCCACCTTGAAGCGCTGACTGACCCCAGCCCAAAAGTGGCCAAAAGCCAGACAGTTAAGTGGACGTCCTGTTTGTCCTCTCCTAAAGCAGGGAGTACTATTCCCCAACCCAGGTTTGTTTGTCTGTGTTAAATTCCAGCAACCTGACAAAAAAAGAAAACAGCAAAACTGACATTTTTATCATCTATTTTTTAAGAAGAGGAACTGAGAAAGTTGAAAATTGACAACAACAGAAATCGAGCTGAGTCACCATTTAGAAAAATGTTCTTTGGTCCAGAGGATGAACTTCACATCTGAATGAAGAAGTGCAGTTCTGGGAAGGGGATGGGGCAGAGATGTGGTGAAGAGTCCTGGAGAAACCCAGCCTCCAGAGTCCTGTGACTTGGACTACATTGTCCTCAGCACCAATGCTTATGTCCTGGATTGTTGGGACAGAGCCCAGGACTCAGCTGGGAACAAGCTAACGTTTTTGAGGAATGGGAACAACCTTCTTCTGGTGGCACTTGGAGATGGTTTCTGAGGTAAGTCTGAAGTAAGAACATTCAGAATAAAATGCCTCATGGTGCTCCTGAGATGCAGGCTCCTCTGCAAAGGATGATGAGTGGGGATGTGAGGCTGCGGGGAGGGGTAGAAGGTGAAATGAAATTTACAGAGACATTCTTGACTGGGCAGGAGATGGAGATTTCACTCTCTATGGCAGGTCTACCCTGACATAGTTTATCTGGACACACTGTTTTTGACTTGGCTATATCGTAAGAATGTGTCAATTGTTAACATGTCAGTAATTGCCTTTAAAGAGTCTGGAAAAGGCAGAGGGAAAGAAAGTAAGAACAGCACACATCTCTATTTTAAAAATTAACTTCGTATCACCTTTTGATTTTGTTCCCTGTGTGACTTCACATCAACCATGTCTGATCTAAGCAGTTAATTCATCACTTTGTATATTCTCAAATTAAACCTTTGGACAAGAAGTTCCTTGACCTCTTAGTGATCGAGGGACAGTTTTTATAAACACTGGAGAAGCCAGCTCTGAGCTCTGTCCCTTTAAACAGTCACTAAGTTTTTCAGAGGCAAGTGTGGGAAAGATTTAAACTCTTTTGAATGCAGCTTCCTTCTCTTCACCTTCTAGGCATTCCCCAAGATCTACTTTGGGTAAATTGCATCACAGCTTTGCATCGGTAAAGAATAAATCCAGACCGTCACAATGTTGCTGCTCATCAGATCACAGCAGTGTTTTACCTGTCAATCTCACATCCTCCTCCTGTCGGGATGTTAAAATAGTGTCACTGCAGGTTTCAGAGGAATAACCAGGACTTGGTTTTACAGACTGCTTAGCTCTGTGCAGTCAGCCAAGCACAGGCTGAACTTCATTTTTGAGGCACGGAGGATCTGTCTCTCAGATAACCAAATAGACAGCCATCGGAACTCAGGGATGGAATATGAATGTGTAGGGCTAAGAGTCTAAACTAGGCTGACATCTTCAACAAAAACACGGGAAAAGCATGACTTGAAAACACTGTTGAAAGCCCCTCCTGCACTCAAATACCATTCTTGTGTCATCAGTAGCAATGACATCTGTGGGTTCTACACCCTGATGTAAAGTCCTCTCTATGACACCGACCTTGGATCAGGAGAACAGGCAACATTCACCCTCCTGGTGATGGCCGCATTTCTGTCAGGCCACACGCTTTTGTGTAATGGATGTGGAATGAAATATTAAATCCTGTTTCTTAAAAGACCATTTATTCAGACCTGAAAAGGATATTATTCTGAAAACCCTATAATCCTTATATAACTGGTGCAGAATGATCTGCTTACAGGAAATCTAGTTTTGGGGCAGAGTTTGTAAGGTCATACATGGGACAGTTAAGATTCTTCTCAAACTGGGATGTGACCTCTGTGCGGTAAGAATAGCAAGGGGCTGGCAGAGGAACCCAGATCCTCTTTTATACCCTTGACCCCTTTCTATGCCATGGGACTTGAACAAAACCCCAATGTTTTGGTCTTAGGCATCCCACAGTTTATATGACTCCAACCTGGTAGGAACTTGGGCTTTTGAATCTATAATTAGTGGTCAGGATTTAGTTTCTTAGCTTGGAAAAAAAAATGAGACTGTAGGAATGACTACTTCATTGTTTATGCTAAGGCCCAGCACATCAGAAGTTAAACTGCAAAACTCATGACACTCGTTTCCTAATTCTATTAGTTTCATGACTTTCTAATCCAGAAAGGGTACGGATGTCCGAACTGTAAGAGCGACTTGAGCATGCCCAGCTATGAAAACCAAAAAGCAAAGCTGAAGCACCAGCCAGACAGTAGCATCACGCTTAAGCTGCTTTCTCCCTCACCCTCCCTGCCCAGGACACGGTCTGCCTTGTGGCTCCATGTGCTCTGCTGTACAGCCCGATGCAGCATCCATCCGGTGCATGCCAATTAGTGGTAAGTAGTGGAAGCATGCAGTTTAGGCTAGTGATTAATGGAATCCTACAAATGTGATGCCACTTACTCTGCGTCATCTGACACAGGAGTTCTCGGACCGTATCTACAAGATCAAATAAAAAAAAAAAAAATTAGAGGACTGGCAGAGAGTGGATGATGTGACCAACCTGAAAAAGCAAACTGGGAGAAATCAATTCATGTACACAAAACCTTTTTTTTTGCTGGTCATGCTGGAAAAAAAATGCCATTACATAATTAGCAATATTGGTTAGCTACTGAAGAATTAAAGTCTTGATATTTCCAAAGGGTATAAAGTTTGTGTTAAAACCCAGAAGAAAAATCAAATAATCCCATGCTGCCCACAAAGAAAACTCTGTCCAATGTAAACACAAAGAGGCTTTGGTGTGACGCATAGTGCTTGGAAAAGGCAGCTTAAAACAAGCACACTATGGTTGGTTGTCCAAACAGTTAAACTGCTCATGCCCCTGTGTTGGTGGTAATGGACCATCATGGACATGCAACATATACACACCCTCGCTCAGCTGACTTGATGTGTTAATGCATTTGTACAGACAACATCAAAAAATATTTCTACAGTTTTCTAAGAGCAAAGCAGACTTTTAGCCAGAACCCCAATCAGTACCTTCTGCCTGCATTTGACAAAAACCACAATTCCTAGAAAACGGGTTGTTTTAATCAAAACCAGACTGAGGCGATCCCACAACTGGAAAGACCAAAGATTTTCCTAATCTTTTCTATTCTTCTGATAATTTGGTTTATAAAGCTGTATCCTCTGTGGTATGTTAGGTCTAAATGTATCTACGTAGCAGAAAGAATTTAAAGATGAGGTTATCACCATATGGAAGCACACTTCTGGGTCAACAGCTCCCATGAAAGAGTATTCCTTCAGCAAGGGTAAGAGTTTCAAGGCACCATCCTTTTTATGCCCCTGAAAGGTTCCTCACTTCAGCTGGATAAAGAATTGTAGCTGTCCTACCCTGCTTTCTGGCTTTCCTTCTTCTAGCTTCCCAGAAATCATACCTTGGAAAGGTCAGCAAAACATTATCTTGTTCCACAATTAGAATCCTATCAGGTAATTCCTGAAGATTTCTTCTAATTTTAGAGAAATTACCCCACGATGCATGTACACACACACACACACACACACACACACACACACACACCTCTTTTCAGCTTGCATCATTCTAAAACATTCTAATTTATTGATAATATTATTTTGTTCACAGGGAAGGCAACCCATATGTGGGTAAAATCCCAGATTTCTGTTGGGATGGCCACAAGCAAGCCAAGGAAAGGGCTGTGAGGCTCCACCTCTGCTGCTCTTCAGGGGCACTTTCAGAATGTTCTAGTTTAAGCAGGAGCCTCAGTGGCCCCAATGCCACAACTGCCAAGCACAGGGCTGACGGGATTCCTCTCCACCAGCAGAGAAAGCATGAGCAGCATGGATACTGGATACTTGGTTTTTAGTTAGTTAAGAGGTCTGTTAGAATATACATATTCAAATGTGCAGCTTGCTAAATGTCTTTGAAAGAAAAGTTACTCCTGAGGGACGATTATTGGGGTTAATAACTGACTAGTAGTTGTGTGGCTTCCTGTCACTATTTAGAAGTCTAATTAGTGCTTGATTGAAGTACAACATAATGTGGACAGTGAACTTGTGCACACACAATCTTGTCCTAGCTAATAACAATTCTATGGTATTAGTTTAGGGATATATCTAAATCTCAATTGTTTCTTCACCAAACAGTTAACAACATCCAAGGACATCTCTGCAGAGAAACACATCCCTACAAAGTTCTAAGTCTCACTATGCAAGAAGTTTTCTGATTGTCTTTTCTCAGCAGGGCCAGAAGAGGTCCTGGAGGGGCACAGCATAGGCTCTGAAGATGACCTTCCTTTTCTATGTGTTCATGGATCTAAGAGATTTTCTCTGACCAACTTGTTAGTGTAAAACTGCCCTAGCCAGTAAGAGGAAAATAATTAGCACTTGGGATTCAAGGGGCTTTTTCAGTTTTCAAACAGCTTTCTCTCTCTCTCTCTCTCTCTCTCTCTCTCTCTCTCTCTCTCTCTCTCTCTCTCTCTCTCTCTCCCTCCCTCCCTCCCTCCCTCTCAAACTATTAATAAATAGCTAGTTCTACTAACTATTCATTCTAATATGAACTACAAATGAGTAGCACATAGACAGTGGTAGGAATTCACCAGGCAATGCCTTGAAGGGGAAATGTGGTTTCCGCTAAGAGCTAAATTTATATCTTGGTGCTCTAATTCTGGGCTGTGTCCTGAAATTTGCTTTCCCATTTGCAATAGAAATCCATACTCCATACTCTCAAAGACTGTGTGTGAAAACCAGGAATGCACCCAGAAGGCATCCAGTTTCCAGCCCACAAGCCCTGCTTCCTTTTACCCTTTCACTCTGGTTTGCTCTACAGCAGCCCATGGATCCAGAATAAAGCATCAGGTTGGGACATCAGGAAGGTGAGTGACAATGGAGGATGAGGTTGATCACTCAGCTCCTTTGTCCTTATCCAGCCTCAACCTGGGAACCAAGTGAGATCCAATCACTTCACTTTCCCCCCTGACACGTTCCTCTTTTATGAAATGAGCAAATATCCACCCGACATATCTGTGATTTTTTTTTCCAGAGGTGAGCTAGAGAGGGGGCAGACACACACTGGAGAAGACACAACATAGTCTACATCTACGGTGTAAAGCATAGCTACTGTACCTGCTCCCTGCACGTCACTGTAGTAAGATTCTACTCTAGTCATCCAGAAGGATAGAAATCTCGGTCAAACTTTGCTTATAAAAATGGCTAGAATACTTATTTTTAAAATTTGGATTAGTTAATGCTCGTCCTGGCCCCTACTGTGCCCTTGATGCAGTGCCAACAAGGGCTTTTGAGAAGCAGAATAGCAGTACTTTCTCTTTCATACTGAGCTTAAGAGATAGGTAAAGTACTTCTGTCTTGTTGCCCAGCACTAGCTAGGTATACCACACTAACACACACACACACACACACACACACACACACACACACGAGTATATAGTTATAATGTATATATAATATTTGTATGTAATTAGTTTCATTAAATGACAATACCAACTTCCACAAATAGGACCTTGAACTCTAGGATCTTAAGCCAGAAAGTGGGATAGAAATCCTGCCACCAGATGGCAGTGAGGTTGGCTAATATAAAACATTGCAAGTTGTTCATCTTTCTCGGCCTGATATCCATAAAATCAAGTAGGTTAGAGAGAAGTTTGAGGACCCTTTTGCCGAAGGTTCCTCTGTGAGCCAGGAAGAAATAGGTTTTTCACTTATTCTTTACATAAGATGAAAATCAAAAAGAATGGGTAATGGGTGAACTCACTGTTAATGAGCTTGTCTCATACCTGCTTACATGCAAAAGAGAAACACTTTGGATTGACTGGGCTGCTGTCAGTCATTCCATTTCTTCCAGCAGAAGCAGGTAAGTGGCTTTGATACACCATGAGTAATACACTCAAAGCATGTGCCAAGGCCTCGATTGGACAAATAAAGTCATAAGAACTCAGGATAACTGGACCTCTGACCATTCCTATACTTCCTACTGCTGTGCAAAAGGAACTAGATTGGTTTGGATCTGGGATTTCTAGGGAGCAGCCTAGTTCTTGTGAATCGGCCATCTTGTTCTGGGCTTTTAGTCCACAGCCACTCCAGGAAAGAGATGCTTGCTTCTCCGACTTCATTCCTGGTCCCAGTGCTCCTACTCGGAGGCCAGAGGTCATGCTTTAGGGCAACATTTGGTCCAGCCAGTTAGAGGCCATTAACTGCTGAAGGAATTTAATAGCATCACTCACTGGCACTAATCAAGACGCAAGTGGGGGAGATAGAGCAGCTGCATAGGAAATCCCCCTTTGAATTCGGCGAGGCCTCTGTCATGCAGCTGGTACTTGGAAAAGGTCCCCAAGATTGTCGAGGAGGAAATCAAGCCAGTCCCCAGCCACATGCAAAGGCTAAGATCTCCATCCAGGGTGGGCTGCAGAAGCACATCCCTTTAAAGCACCTTACTCCCCCACTGACTCAGTCACCAAAGGCACACAGGGATGCTGACTCTTAAGGAGGCACATATCAGCCACACGCAGCAGAGGCAGCACACCGCACAGCACACAGGAGGCTCACAGGGCTCCACTGCATTCCTGTGGTCTTCCCACTCTTGGCAGCACCTCAGACTCCTTTTGAATAGCTTCTTCATTTTGTTCTCTGCCATCCTGTGGCAGCTGCAGGGCCTTAACTAGAGCCAAAGAGGACAGTTTCGTTATGTGGGGGAAGAAAGCTTCACCAAAAGCCTGCTTGTCTGTCACCCGTTACCTGTGGGAGGCAGGACATGCTGGCCTCACCTTCTTCTGTTCTTAGGTTGTCGATTTGAATGCAGACCTGCTCTTCCTGAGACTCCGGCACTGGTGCCAGCCGGGGGACCTTTTGGAGACAGTCACCTGTGCCATAATGCACTATCCTAATGTTAACCAGGCAGCATTGGTGACAGGAGGCAAAAGGTAGAGGGTGATGAGTGAAGAATGAAAGACTAAGAGATCCCCTCAACTGTTAGCCACGGGCCAGTTAGTAAAGGTGGCGCAATCAGATTTAGATGGTAGAACGAGTTCTCCAAAGCCTAAAACACACCAAAAGGGCCTGGTGTGACCTGCTCACCGTGCACCTGAGGACTCAAGGCTGCATTTCTTGTGCAGTCTCCTGCCTCATCCCTCTCTCAGGCACAGAAACCCTGAGGCCTCACCATGTGTTCCTAACACATTTCTATGCACAGCTTTTCCTCTCTTGGCACTGACCAGTCTGGAGCTCAGGAGACTGCCCTACAGGCCATGGACCACCTCTCCCTCCTCCTTTGGTTCTTGAGGACAAAGTATTGAGAGGAATACTGTTTTCTTCTCCCATGAGAACATCACAGGGCTTCTACCAAGCAAGTGGGGTGGAGGTTCCAGGAGGAACAGGATCATTAGAGATGTTCTACTTCTTCCCAAGAGAAGGGAGACCGTATGATAGGCCTGAAACTCTGTAATAGGACCCCAGGGAAGAGGAGAGAATAATCTTGTTCCAGTCATGATTCACTAGAGACTTTGATAGTGTAAGGGAATGGAGAGCCCCTTTTTAATGGCTCTACGTGGATGTCTAAAACTGAGTTCATGATGTTCACAGGTACCTTGTAAGTGTGAGACAGGAGAGGGGATGTTGTTACACGAGACAAATTTATCATCATGTGATCTCACCTAATGCTTTCATGTCGCTCAACTAACACAATGGTGCTCAATGGTTAGTCCAAAAGGGATGTCTGTGGACACTGCACGCCCTCTCTGCTGACTCCCATGACAAAAGAATGTAAATAGACACCTGCCATTTAACCACACACACTTGCTTTCCCAGTGACGGACTCCAGCACTGCTTTCCTGTGGAAGAGTCTATCAAATTTATGCCATTTATGTATCTCATCGAATGCTTGAGATTTTGTTTGTTAGTTTACTTGTTTTTTGTAATTTTATTTTGTTTTGTTTTAGCGCTAAAGATCTAGCACATGCTAAGCACATACCCTACCACAGAGCTACATCACCAGCCCCAGACAACTTTAAAAGCAGCATTTGACTCCCATGCAGACTCTTTGCTCAGGAGGAAAAAAGATACCTGCAGTCATCCTGTGGACTAAGCATTTGGTCTTCCTTTAAGCCAATAGGAACAGTAAGAAGAGGTAACAGAGAGGGAGTCTGGCTTTGGCCGCTGTGACTGACAGCCTCTGCATTGTCCCTAGGCCCCGCCTTTCCAATGCTGAGCCGTTTCCAAGTTTGTTGGTCTATCTCTGTCACGGGACCAAAGTGCACAAACTTTTGCCTAGGGCTGGATGATTTCTTATAGGCCCTTGCTTTTCGGCTGGCAAAGTCATCTCGGATGGCAGTCTCTGCGTTGATTTCTGGTGAGGGCTCAGGGTTTTGAGCATCTCCATCCCTGGTCAGAACCAGAAATCAGTTCCAGGGGATTCCAAGGCAAGTACACATTAAGATGAGGTTGAAAAAACAAAACTAGGTACATGAAGCATGCTACCATGGCTAGGACACAATGGCTTTCTCATTAACTACTCAAAGAAAGAAATGATCAGTGTCCTTGCATCGGTAAATAGTGCTTTAAGATTCTAGTCCTTTCAGAGCACTAATTCTATCACTACAACTGAAAGCATAAGAAAATTGTAGGCACAGTGCAATGTTAGCTATTCAAGAATCAAGCTGAAATTCTTGGTAAAGTAAGCAAGTCTAGAATAACAAATAACCCCTCTTAGAAAGTCAACTTGATAAAGAGGATGTTTTTCTGCTAACATGGCTTCCTCCCAGGCAGAACATGCTCACTTCCAGAGATTCTGTGTTATGAGAGGCACTCTTTTCCACCATCAATATAGAAAATAAGTGCTCCATTCCCTGAATCTTAAATCCTACCACTGTCAGGGGGTGAGAGGGTAAGGGCATGACACACCTCGTCTTTCCTGACACTTTCAGTCTCTCCCATGTCTCCAGGTCGGCTTCTGTAATACTGGAGAGTTTGATAAAGCTCAGAGCCTCACGATGAGGGGTATGTCTGCCCTGGATTCTCCTCTGGGCCAGGTCATCCTTCTGAAGATCTGGTGTCTTCCTGAAATCCGTTTCCACTGGTTCACTCTCCTGAGTTCTCAGGACACAGGCCACTACTGTGTTCACCTCTTCTGGTTGGCCCTGGTCTCTGTTAATTTGATTTAGGTCCCCAAGTCATTGGAAAAGCCAAGTTCAAGGAAGGGGAGCAGACAAACACGATGTCAAACATGGAAACTTAGAGGCTGAGGGCAGAATGAAATGACAGGAACATCCTTTTCCTTCTCAAAATTATGGGATTAATAGAGCTGTGGGCACCTTCGTAGGATGGGACCCAGGGCCCTGCATGTGCTAGGTAAGTGCTCTGCCACTGAGATTCATCTCCAACCCTTTGGGCTACCCTTTTAATACTATGATAAGGCAGATTCTTCCATGTATGATAGTCTCTAGCTTCTCTAGGAAGGAAAGCCAGAGCTGGCTAAAAGGCTGCTGAGTGTGGTTATGAGATTTCAGTTTGACAGTAATGATGGCCAATTCCTACCCTATTCAAGTCACTATAACGAATTCAGATTTTCTGGTTGAATCTCTCAGACATCTCAGAATGCTTTTTACTATATCAGTACATGTCAGTAATAAGCTTGGCGTGATCAAAACCCTTAGGATTATTTTGGAGAAAGCTGGAATACAGTTCAGATGTGGCACATCTCAACTGTAAACGCCAATGGCCAGAGAGTACACAACATTCAGTTTTACTCTCTGTTTTATAGCGTTAATCTGGGTTGGCTACTGTAAGTACAACGAAGAGAGAATATATACTCTTCTCTCTGGGTAGTAACTACTGACCTTTCTGAATGCTGAACTAATATTTTCAACTGTCCTATGGAATTAAATGCAGGTTGACAAATGTGATTTAAACTAAACCTGTGCCAACTATATACTTAAATAGTCTATCAGATTGAAAGTATTTTGTACCAATCATAGTGGTGCACATCTATATAGCATTTGGGAGATGGAGAGATGAGGAACAGGAGTTCAAGGCCAGCCCCATCCAAAGTAAAGCAAAACATATATAATCACAAATACGAACTGTTTACCAAGTTCAATTGTTTTGCTTATAGATTGGCTTTTAATTCGATAAGTATAAGAGAGATAATAATATTCTGTTTCACAGACTTCAACTCTCTAAAATAATGGGCAGAAAAATAATGAAATATGAATTTTGATCTTGATATAAGTAAAATCCAGAAGATGCTATATTTTGCAGGGTGAAAATCTGCAAGTAGCCACCTTGATGATTGCTACCTCTCTCTTTGTACAAAAATCACTGTCCAAACTCCACATGACTACGTTGTTTCTTCCTCAGCTACACTCCAACATGTACGAGCTGAGCGCCTCTGATACAAAACACCTTATATCAGCAGTGTTTTGGAGTCCAGTTTTAAAGTTTTGGAATCTTTTGTACATATACAAGGAGATATCTTGGGGATAGGGCTCAAGTACAAACATGAATTTCATTTATGTTTCATATACATACTATAGACATGGCCCAAATGGGATCTGTATATTTTTAGTGGACCTGTATTTTGACCATGACCTGTCACATGAAGTATGGTGTGGGATTTTCCACTTGTGGTATGTCAGTTGTCTTTAAATGTTTTTAGAGTTTGAGTCATTTGTACTAAGATGATGAGAGAAAGATGGGAGTGGAGAATTGATATAGGAATGATTTCAGTGACAGTATCCATACAAGTATGTTATATGTCTGTGTCTGTGTCTCTGTGTGTGTGTGTGTGTGTGTGTGTGCGCGCGCGTGTGCGCGTGTGTATGTTCATATGTGTGAACACGTTTGCTCATGTACCATGACATGCATGTGGAGGTCATTGGACAACCTCAGATGTTGAGCCTCACTTTCTCGCTTGTTTGAGACGGGCTCTCTTATTTACTGCTATGTGCAAGCTTCTGAGACAAGCTTCTCACTTGTCTGCTAGATAGGAGTCCACCGGGATTGCGGACACTTGTGCTGCCTGTGGAATCTTCTGTGGGTTCTGGGAAGCTCAACTCCAGTCATTAAACTTGTATGATAATCACTGTACAATGACACTACGGAGTCATCTACCCAGCCCTGCTTTGTTTCTTATTAGAAATACCCCCTATTATTTGTCCAAGTGATCTTGCTTGTGTGAGAGAAGAAAGAACAAGCTTTGTTTTTCTCCTTCCATCTAAAAAGCTGCTAATACGAGGCTAATAGGAAGATAATGACTGTTTTCTGCCCCCGCTGTGAATGGAGTGGAGTGGCCCTGAGTGTTGGTTGTTCTCTGAAAGGCAGTTGTACATGTCTAGGTGATGAGTGACACAAACTTACAACACCAGGGGCTGAAAAGAGAGTGATGGGGATGGTGTACAGATTATCTGTGCTTCATTATGATCTTTCTCACACACCTTTTATACTCTAGGGTTTTCGTGACTGCTGGTCCCTTTGAGAGCTGATGGCTGCCCCCTGTCTTCTCTACATCTTTTTTCTGGTAAGGTCCATACAGGAGCTGATTAAGTGGGACTCTTGGCTTGCTTTGGTTCATCCTTGCCCTTCGTGCAGCAAAGTCGTCTTTCTCAAGGTCAGGCAGTCGACACATAGCTTCATCTTCTGACTCTGAGTCTTTGCCATGTTGGGTCAGAAAAGGGTTTTCCTTCCGAAGGATGATATCACAAGTAGCTTCTTTTTCCTCACTCAGTTGCTTTTGACTGACAGAGCAAAATCAAACGTAACTCCGCATGTGATCAGACCAAAAAAACTTTTAACTCCCCATCTCCAGGCAAACTGTACTGTTATTGAGAAGTTCTGTCAATGCTGTTAGTTTAAAGGGGATCACCTTATTATTTTAGCACAGAGTTGCAGCATAGTTAGGATAGGCTTACAATCTTGAATTCAGCCAGGTACAAACACTAAAAAGTCATGTAATTTGCAGGGCTCCCTGAGCATCCATAAAAGCAAAATCCTAAATGGCTCGGAAAGTGACACTCTAAATTCTTTTTTATGAAGTTGGGAAAAAGGTAGGGAGTTCTTTACTTTTCTTTATTGGCACATTTGTGATGAGCACAGTAGGTGCTCATTTGGGTTTGGGCTGACAGAGCAAAAGAATAGGAAATGAAGCTAGAAGAAAACCCATGAATGAAGCCATGTGCTAGAATACAGGACATATGCTCACTTCCTTAAAGCCTAAGGAAGGACTATCTGCAGCCGACAGGGCTGAACAGAGTCACATGGAGTAGATTAAAGCCCCAAAGAGGATGGCATACACGCTGATCAAGACCAGCACTCTCCCATCAGCACCTGCTTCCCCTCCTCCACTCCCCCAGCTATCCACCTCCCAGGTCTGTTTCCCTGCCATCGGCAGAAGCACAGTAGAGCACGGTAAAGGCCTTCTGCCAAACTACTGCTACAGATGATTTCCATTTTCAAAGGAGTCTTGAAGTCCCCTTAAGACCAGAAGCTTTAAAATGCTAAAGGCAATTTGATAGTGACATGTCAGGCAGAAATCCTCAAGACTTCTCTTATTTTTTTCTTTCTGTCCTGGGGTGGTATGGTAGGCAAGACAGCAATTGTGTTTATGCGGCATTCAAAGAAAATCCCTTCTTGCCATCTATTTAAAAGATCAGTTTCATTGTTAAGTCACAACATGTGTTGGAACCTTTATTCCCTGTTTACTGTAGTCTCAGTTCATAAAGAGATGACAAGCAAATACAAATAATACAGTTTCTATAGAAGCATATCTAGTTTGTATGGGCTTTTAGAAAGATGATTAAAAGTTCCTGAACTGCGAACATGACAGCAGAGTACATCAAAATACTTTGACTTCTTAAAAGAAGTGAACCATTTTGTATGGACTTCATGAAAAGTGAGTTAACGTTCCCAAATGGAGGGTATAGCTCAGTGTCACAGCACTTGCCTGGCATGTACACAAACCCAAGTTCAATCAGTATTATTACACCCTAGCTTAATGCCCCCCCAATAGATTTAAGGTCAGGCAATATAGTCAGTGGGTGGAGGAGCTTGCTGCCCAGTGTTAACTTTCTGATTCCTGGAGCCATGTGGCAGGGGAACCAACTCCCATAAATTGTTCTCAGACATTCACATGTACACTATAGCACAGTGAAATACACACGCATATACACACTTGCAAACACACACACACAATAAATAAATGTTAAAAAATTTAAAGACTAAATTCTTCATCATCAAAGGACAAACTCATGTCAAGAATGAAGACAGGAGGAATTGAGCTGGCTAAGGACAGAACCAGTGACTAGGGAGTCTACTCTGGTTGATCAGTTGGTCCACTGCTATTTTGTACCATACTGCTGCAAAAGAGGTCATTACCATGTAGTGACAGCGGATTCAAAAAAATCAAACTATGTTTTGCCATATTCACAACACCTTTTCACCATTAGCCATTGTTCTCAATAAGATTTTAAAACAGATATGTGTGTGATGTTTTACTTTTCAATAAATGTATTACTTAAGGTATTGATTCCTGCCCTTAGAGTTGCACACTCAACTCTCAGTCTCCTGTCTTGTCTCTCCCTAAACAGTATTCATTTTCCTCCTCTGAATCCTTGGTTGACATGTTTGGCAGTGATCAACTTGGATTGGTCAACTATGCCTATGAAGAATAGTTAGTAGAAAATGACAGACCACTGAGTCTCTTCAGAGTCATTATGCAAAAGCAAATTGATTATAATAATGCTGGCCAATGGATAATGAGCATACACTATGTGTTAGAATTCTTCCTAAGAAGCAATTCTAAAACTAAAATTGCATGGCCTATGGTATACACTTGCCCTCATTTTATCAAGTAGAGGGTAAGATTAGGCCAAGAAATTTGCACAAGGTCAAAGGGCTAGTGCATAAATTTGAATACAAATCAAGGCAGGCTGGATCCAGAGGGCCTGCTCTATGACAGTGAATAGTCCACTGTGCTACTGATTGGACAAAGAACAATGCCAGGAACAGCTTTGAAAGCAGATGATCATACCAAAAAAGAAAAAGAAAAAGGAAAAGAGAAAGCATTATCATTACTATGAGAACAGGAAAAAGGGAAGTAATTTGGTTACTAAATAAAGGGATTTTTGTGAGTTGTGCTTAGAATAGAGTTGTAAATTGCATTGCACAGAACATTGAGAGGACTGAGGATAGCAGAATGCTAACTACTCATACCTCACAATTTTGCTCAACACTAAATATTTTACAGAGCCCTTTCCATGGGAAGTACCTCACAAATTCTTGCACCCCTGTGTGGGGCAAATCATCAGTATGAACCAAGTCTAAGACTAAAATTCTTTCCACTTTTGACTGGGAGGCTTGGTCTTCATCTCTGAAAGAATTTGTTAAAAATAAAAAGTATGCATATATGCAAATGGCCCTGCCAATTTACAATGCCAATCTGTGCTGTGTGAATCTGGTACCTTATGCGTTTTGCAAGCCCAGCTGGGCTGCAAATTCCCCTAGTATTTCTTTCTAGGCTAACCGCCCAGTGTGGCAGAACTTGTTTCAAGTGATCTCAATTTAGATATGTGTGTTTCAAAGAAGAGACTGAATAAAGTTTCTCTATCAATGGCCACTTTAAAATGCGCCCAGCTCAGGAATATCTTTACTCCATCCAGCTAGAAAACTGTTACTATAAAGCAATTCTTGTTCATTGTATGAATTCTGTAAATTCAGAACTTTGTGGCTATCTCAGAGAAATGAAAAATTATGTAAATTTATTGGCTGCCACTACTGACCATGAAATAAAAATGCATTGAAGGCAGATATGTAGAAGAATAGGTACAAGTATCTATGTACCAAAAATATTTCAATGACTTCTATTCTGTATCATTTAGTCCTTAAAGGCAGCCTGTTGTTAAACTCTGATATGTTTTTAATTTTCAATAACTACAAGTCTGAGAAGCTGATACATAGACTGATGACCAAGAGAACCCTAAATCCAGGAATTATAATGTCTATTTTGCAGAGTATATTAAGATCTCTAAGTTCAAGTTTTACAAACTTAGTTAAGTAACTTTAAATCTACATAAGTGGCAGACTCAGATTGTTTAGACTTGTATTTACTGATAGGTTTTGCAATTGCTGGGTGGACAATGCTCACTAGAAGGAATACAGTCCATGTGAACTTGCAATGCAGGACTCTAGTGGGGCCTGAGGACACAGGTCTGCACACATAGCCACTTGGAAGGTTGAGTCAGGACGATGGCAGGTGTAAGTAAGACCTGGTTCAACTACAGAGAAACGTAGATCCCCCAGCTTATGACCTGGCAACCCTGCCAGCCTCATCTAAAAAAAAAGAAATGTTATCATGATAAGAGAGACAAGGGACCCAATGCATAGGATGAGGCAGAGAAAATGCTTGTCTCAAAATATATAAGGTTTATATATTTGAAAGCATATGAGAAGGGGGCTAACTCCTTTTTCTGAGCCCTTGCTATACAAGCAAGAGGACCTGACTTTAAATTTCACAGTGCTGGCTTAAAGGGGAGTGGCTGCACATGTACCCATAACCTCAGTGCTGGGGGGAGGGGCAAAGACAACAGCATCACTGGAACTTTCTGGCTACCAGCCTAGCCCCAGATTCAATCAGAGACCCTGCTTCAAAACATGAGGAGGAAACTGATAGAGCAGCATACACCATGTCCTCCTGTGGCCTCTGCCCGCTCAAGAGCACAAACGTGCACATGTAACAAACACACACACACACACAATATAAATAAACTAAGGAAGAGTTGGCATTCTCTTTCACCCTTTTACTTGGCAATGAACAGCCAGCTTGGCTTGGCAGTGAGTTTGTTCTATTGAAAGAAACTGGGCTCTCCAGAAAGGCCTGTTCGTTCTCTTGGGAATGTCATGGGCAACAGAAAAACCCTCCCTGTTACCCTGTCTCCAGGCACGGCAGACACAGCCAGAGTCACAAAGGTCATGCCTGTGTCTGTCTGGTCCCTACACTGGGGGATCTGTGCAAAAATCAGCAGGGAGCCAGCATCTGGTTCAGAGGAACATGGCAGGGTATGTGTCTGGCACTGGGCTACATCTGCTCTTCCTCTGAAGACTTCTAAAATGTCTATTGTCCCTTGGGGGGTTGTCTCCCTCTGTCATTAATTACCATGTGCTTGAGAAGATTCACAGACTAGCAGAAAATACGGAGTGATAAAACATGTAAATAATTAGAAGAGAAGTACAGTCACGTGAACCCTATAATTCAGTTAAAAAATTTACATCTCCAATGGGAAACACCAAACAAGAGAATGCAAATCTCTATGGTATTTTAATTTAGGAGGGAGCGAATCTTGGTTCTTATTTTACCCTCTTAAAAACAGAAATCTGGCTTCTTTGGCAGAATCTTAGGGGGGGCTGGTAATTAGGTTAACATGGTCATAAAAGAAAAGAAAAGCAGTTTATATACTTTTTTAAAAACTTCGATGGAAACCCTAATAAATATTAATTGCCACACATTTACTGTGAAGTCCCACTTTCTGTTCCTTGATGCTAAGGTACCTCCAGATTCATTTTTCACAAGCAGTATGGGTCCTATTGGCTTCTAACCCCATGTGAAAATGGAATGACATGCACCTTTGCTCTGTGTATATATTGGCTTAAAAGTAATGCAAAGACATATATGAGGATCCTTTGCAAGGAAACAGAGAAGTGCTCCAGCTATAAAGGTTGTTCCTCCACCCCCAACATTTATGTTCCTTTCTTATACAGCACATGCCTGAAAATCAGTTCTTCCCAACTGAGCAACAGCCCTCAAGAATTATCTTTAGCTTCTTGCTGGGTCCAAAAATGTGATGGCCAGAATCCATCTGAATGTCAAAACAAGGGATTTGAGGTCAAATGTTCTAAGAGACATTGGCTTAGTTCAATGATTTATATAGTTTCGCTTTCCACCTCTGTGATTTGCATTTCATTCCAGTTAAGCAACTTTTTGTCACTTAAAACAGGATCCCAAGTGTGGCTAAACTGAGAATGACTTCAACTCTGCTGTACCTTGTATAAGGTGAGTGACAAAAATGGAGCCATGCTGGGCTGATGGCATGGTGTGTGTGTTTAGGAGTTGAACTAGCAGCTGAAAAACTGTGTATGAAATGAGCTCTTGGGAACTGCGCAGATGTACGCAGATGTAAGAGGTGTTTCTACTGGGCACATTCTCTAGGATATTGACTTTAAATGCTATGTGAGAAGGCCCTGAGGTGTGAAGACATTAGCAAGCTGCAAACTTCTGCTTGACAGCTCACCTGGACGACACAGATAAGAACTCAATCAGACAACAGCAAACATGCATGGAAGCAAAAGTGACCACCTAGATATAATATCTCTCACCAGAATCACATTGCAAACTATGACTCTGTGTTTGGGTACTGAAGGAGAATTGATATCAAAGAAATCAGCATTCTATTGTAAAATATACTTCCCACTAAGTTGCACAGATCATTTATGGAACTCTCAACCTGTATACAACTTGGTTCTCTATGCCCAATAAGCACCCTGAATTTCCTTATTTATCCTCTACTGATCTTTTAAAGACAAATAATTTTCTTGGTGAAAAGACGTCAATGATAAAAATAAGGTATGTGCATCAGAGATGTTGAAATTTGATTTTGATTTTTGTGCTTGTATCTGTATAACTTGGCAAGACTCTACTTGTATTCTAAGTTCAGAGAGGGGACTCAAGAAAGGTTGAAAACTGGTGCATGGGGATGGTATTCATTTCTGTATTCAGCATCTGTCCTGGGCTCGGGGCTATGTAGATGCTAAGAGGATATAAGGAAAGTATATTTCCAACACAGTCAAAGAGTATTTGGATATTCAGAAACTCCAGTGTGATATTATTCTTCAGAGACCTGCTTATAACATGAGCAGACCTAACATCAGGATTTATAGAAACACATGTTTAGAGTTGGCAGATTAACTGTGCAAAACCACAAACAGAGAAAGAACATATTCTATTTTTGTGTGTTTTTTTAAAAAAATCAACACAAAGCTAACTTACAATTAAATCTATAAAATTCAACACTGAATACATTGATCAAGAACTAGACCATGGAAATAACTATATAGGAAGCACACAGAGAAATGCATGTGTGGGAGGCAGATGCAGTACTATGATCAAAGTACCTGAATCTGGCTGCCTGGCCAGCTCCAGCCAGCTCTACAGGTCACTTACTATCCTCGCTATGTTTTAAATATGAATGTCACCAGAACCTTCATCGGCTCCTGTGTTTGTTGATTTGCTCTCCAGATGGTGACATTGCTTTGGGAGATGTGACATGGGATGTGACTGGCAGAGGTAAGTCCCTAGGAACAAGCCTTAGTGATCCTGTTCCCTACTGCCCTCTACATTATACTCAGCTGCTCCATTCTCCTGTTCATGTGACCATGCTGCTCCCCCCCACACCTTCCCTGACATGATGGACTAAAATCCCCCAAGACCATGGAAAAAAATAAATCATTCTTCCTTTAATGGCTTAAGCCATCCCCCCCCCAACACACACACACAGCACTAAGTAAAGTAATATAATCACCCATCCTTTGTTTCTCTTACTGGAAAAAAAATTATCTATTTTAGTGACCTTTTAAAATAAAGAGGAATTTCAAGTGTCAAATTTCTCCAAGCATCAATTTGTTATATAAGCATTTGACTGCAAGATTATTTGTGAGAATCAGTGTGGTTCTTTATAAAAAAAAAATAAACAAGCTTTTCAACTCCACTCCCCCCCAATAAAACTGTAGAGCTGTAGAATTCCTGGCTGTGACTGTTAAAACACTTCACCTCACCTGCCTTGTAGCCAGTAGCACTGTACTCAAATGCCTTTAGTGGCAACGAAGAGAAGTCATTGCTCCATTCTTGGCTTTTGATCACCAAGCCTTAGAAAATACATTGACAAATCCAGTCCTTACTACTCCTTAAGAGAACAAGTGTATTTTTGTAAGTCAGTTATTCCCTAGGAATAGATTATCCCCTATTTCAAGACACTGAATATAATCTAATGATGCGTCAGTCACATGAGGTAATGAGCCATTTAGGAGTAGTATGAAAGTTAACAAGACACAAGCAATAGGAAAATAAAATGTTATTGCCAGGTAAATCCTGCAGCCCATAATAACTGACCACAGGGATGGTGTCTAATAAAGCACAGAGGAGCTCACACTTTATCTCCATTTTAACTAGCCAAGGACTTAGCAGAGACATGCCCCAAGGCAGAATATCTATTTCTATTTGTCCAGAGCAGGGATGTGATGCAATGGACATATAGCAATTGGGGAAACAGAATGAGAAGTCCAACTTGCTAGATGGAATCCAAACCTGCAGGCATGCAGAAGGCTAGCCAGGCCAGCTCTTGGCTGGCAAAGCTAACCTGGCAAAGCGCTGTGCTGCAGGCATGACCTTGATCCCAGCTTGCTCCAGCCTTCTGCGCTTTTGGCTTTCCACAGCATCTCTGTCTTCAGGAATGGCAGTCGGCACCACAGCAACATCCTCAGGAGACTGCTCCTCATCATTGTAGGGAGGAGGTTCTAACCCACCATCAGAGCAACCATGGGAACCCATTTGGCTGCTGGGGTCGTCTTCACCAGGAGACCCCGCTTCACTTCCCTCCTCCTCTATTGTTTCAGGATAACTAGTGAGTTGGACAACAGGGTTTACTAAGCTAATAGACAGGTCAGGGAACAGATTGGACATGACTTCCAAGATATTCTGATATCACTTTTAACTAAAAAGTAGTCATAGCCCAGAATGTGATCCTGCCTACGTGAGGCTAACTTAATGTAGTTCATTAATACAATACATTTTTCCTATGTACTGACCAAGGACTCTTGAAAACTTGATATTCAAAGCAAAAATCTTTTTCTGTTGGAAAGGTCAAATTCATTATTTTTGATCAATAAAAAAAATGTTTTAACTAAACATTTCCTTGGTGTAAAAATCACAGATAATAAAAGTGAAATATTAAAGTCCTTGTAAGGTTACTAAAGACAGGGACTGTTTCTTACTTTTTTACTATTGGGTCCCCAAATCCTGAAAGAGAACACTCAGCATATAATCAGCACTTAACAAATACTTGCAAAATAAATATGTAGCTTAATATAGATATTAAGGAAATGGTTTTCTTCTCTAAAATAATGAAAAACATGTCTTCTATTTATTCTGATTCTTGTCTACACTTAATCTTCAAGACCCACTGGTGCCACTCTTGTCTTTGCCCACTCTACATGAGAGCATCATGGGTGCAGAGTTTGTACACTGGCTGTAATAGGCTCAGAAATCGGGCAGCCTCCACATTAGGACACATATAACACGTGTTTTCCACATTCCGTCAACGAAACTAGCCTCAGAGCATCTGCTCCTTAGCTGAGTATTTCTTGGATACCTACTGCATGCCAGGCACGGTGCTAGGTACCTTCATGAAATTGGTATTTTATGACAAGCTCTCTGGGATGCATTGGCCACTTACTTTCCTTTAAAATGGTACATCGAAGTACTGAAGCCTCATTCTCACCTGAAGGGCCTTTCCCCGCCCAGCGGGGAGGTGGCCGTGCTCCAGCTCTTCCTATACTCCTCCCGCTCCGCCTTCTTCTTTCTCAGAGGTGCTGGGACATAGGCGGTCTGGTTGCTTTTGTTCGGGAGGTACTGGTTAAAAGGCACTGCAGACTTCGGCTCGCCATGGGAAGTCCGTCGTGCAGACATATCATCTTTCTTCACATCTGGCAACTTCCGGTGAGGTAAGTCAGATTCAGAGTCGCTTCCTCTTCCTGGGAAAGAGAGGACAAATGCTGGGAAAGTATGTTGAGCTAGCAGAGACAGCCAGCCAGTGGCATCTCTATAGACCCAAGGATAACTCTTGTATGTTCTAGAATTCATACCTTTAGTTAGTAACTTAGAAAATGTCTAAATTAACTTCCTTTGAAAAAAGGCCTCAACTTCAATCAGGGAAAACCAAAAAACTATAAGCATGCTTTTATTGGTCGTGGTAGTGGTGGTGGGTTTTTTTGTTTTCTGTTTTTAAAATAGAGGTAAGTTTAAGTGTGCCAGGAATTACAGTAAGTGACACATTTGTGTGGAATTGTTTGCTTGCCAAACTTTGTATTTGGCCACTCTCTAAAAATACTTCAACAGTTTTCCAATGGGGTTATTTTTTACTGATCTCTAGCCAGAGTCTACTATGCTAGACATTGTGACAATATATACAATATGTAATATGCATTAGAAATTATTTGTCTTTATGTATCTTTAACCCTGACTTAGGACACAGAGAAGATCAAATTCTAGTAGTAAAGACAGATAAGAATGACAGAACTTAGCAAAGTGACCAGCTGGACTTCACTGAGGGTTTACCTTCCAAGAAGGTACATCTTTTCTACACTGTTTTCCCAGCTCTCTGAGCTGGGGGCAATCTTCTTCCTACTGTCCCTACCAACTCATGACCATGTCTTCTCTTCCAGTACATAATTCTTTCTCTCTTTGATCTGAAAATCAGAGCTGTCCAATATACAGGTTCTAAGCTACACCACTGCAGCCAGTGGGCAGTTCACATTCAGATGGATACATGAATTAGTTTGGCTGAAAGAGTGTTTGTTTTGAAAGCAAAGGAATTCAGCTCTGCCAGTATCAGCCTTGCTCCTAGATACAGCCCCAGTGATTTGAACACATTCTTTTTGCCAAAGTCTTATGTTGTTAGATTTCTAAGATCTATTAGAATGAAGGTATACACAATCATATGAGTAACTGCTATTTTAATTCTGGTTGAAAAGCTCTTAATCAATGAGTGAGAGCATGACATCATCTGACTCTTGATAACAAAGACATTTATGCTTAAGAAAATAAGCCAAGAGATGGACCAAGGCAGAGGGGCAGTGTGTAAGGTTTAGGTCAGATCCATTCCATTTCAGGCTCTTTTATTCATTAGTCTTGTTAACCTGACTACTAAAACCTACATTTTCTCATCTGTAACTTAAGGGTAATAATGCCATCTGCCTTATGGGACGACTGGAAGGGCTGAGTCCATACAATTATTGGGCTGGTATCTGGCACTCAGTGTTGAAAACATGCTGCCTACTCTTTTCTGTCTCAAAGTTCTGGGTCCATCAGACAGACTTCCTAAGTTTGTCCCTAACACACTTGACTATCCTCTTCTGTGAGACCGGAATAAAAGGATTTACCCCCAAGATTAGATAACATAAGGATGTTTAAGAGACTGTAAAAGTTAAGAGCACTAGCTGTGAACAAGTTGTTCATTGTATGTGAAATATTCAGACTATGAATTATTCATGGCACTTAAGTCTCTCTTCTGAAATTTTGGCCATTTCCCGACTTGTTAGTATTTGATACATTAATTAGCCCCTTTCCCACCACAAGTCTTAACAAGTGGATCTGTCAGTGCCAAAATAAAATGTTGTCTGTAAACAAATAGGCAGACCACCTTGCCTTGCCAAGCACATGGATTTGTTTCTCCATGTGATAGTGGCCTCTCTTTGTAAAGACAGAAACAGGCTCAGAGGGGTCTGCCCCTCCCCATTGCTGATTAGTGTGGACTCTGGGAAAGTGGATTCTGCCCTGCAGACACTCAAAGTTCTGTCTTGTGAACATACTGCTTTGAGAAAAACATCTTCTTAAAGTGTCCCGACTAGGGGAAATACTACACTGTGCTGAATAAATGAATTTAAGAAAATGTGCTTTCCATCTGCTGTGACAGCTTATCGATGGTGACAGTTGGATCCCTCAGTCTATAGTCTAGGGGCCTAGATTTCTGTATAATATCTAAGTATTATCACAATGTACTGCAAATCTTGAAAACATATTAACATGTAAGCACACCTCTTTCCTCCTTCAGTTTCTCTTTGGGATGGTCTCAACAGACATTTAAAAACTGTTAATCTGCCAATGTCCCAGGGCTCAGCTGTGAGGAAGGTAGATTCATAAACATACAGACAAGATGGCATTTCCGTTCTGCCACACGCTAGCTCTGAAACATTGGGAGTGTAAACCCCATGTACCCTAGGTTCCCACGGCCTACATGGAGATGACACTAGTGTTCTCCTGGGGTGTCGTGAGGACTCAATGTAACGACACAGAGGACCTGAGAAAGGCTGGCATGGATTGCCTGCATAATTGTAAGGTCTGAAAAGGGTTTTTATTTCACTTCATTTTGTGGCCATGGAAATTTACTGGGTTGGGTTCTTCTCAAATGTTCAAAGTTAGGAAAACATAAGACAGCACAGGATGTATTACTGTTTCTTCCAAGTCTCACCTTCTTTTCCGTGTGGCTACTGGCAAGAAGAGCTATTCTGTTTCCCTTACCGCCCTCCACCCCTCTGCCTTCCACATATTCTCTGTCAAATACCCTCAAATTACAAATGCTTCATAATTTTTCTAGCATTTTATTTTTGCTTACTCTTTATATTTTGTAGCGCATCTTTTTGAAACATATGTAGGCATGCTGAATTAATGCAATGAGTCATATTTATGAAATATTATTAATTTTCAAAGCAACATGAGTGCAAGCCTGTGTTTCCTGCTCATTGAAGTTTCCTGAGGGAACCCCACAGTTGGTGCTAGAGAAGGCTGAAGCCTTGAGGGCATATAGATTTCCTATCAAGAAACCACATCCAGCTCACAGAATCATGACACTCTTGAATGTGTCTTGTCTCTTTTGAATTGGTCATTGGATACCTTCTAATCATAACAAAGTTGAAGCCTTCTACAGGGAGCCAATATAAAGGCAAAAAAATTCATATTAAAAATTTCCCAAATTGGTTTTGAATCTTGGGACAAAAAAAAAACAACAAAAAAATTTACAAATGTGGAATTATTCATAGAACTAGAAATCTTACTGATTAGCATCACTTTAAAGAATATACCAGAAAGGAAGATTAAGAAAAGCTTCCCAGGTCTTGATTAGTTTATAGGAAGACAAGCCTTAAGATGTCAGATTGATTGGTGAAGATGCACAGTGAGGGGGATTGGTAAGGCTGTATTCGTCTGACAGAGAAAGCATTTATAAATAGGCTCTAGATTATCAGTCTTAATTGCTGCAACTAAACTGTGCTTTAGGATATTTTAGGATAATATTACTAGTCATCCTCTCAAATCCTTTCAAGATTTGAACTTTGAACCCCTGGAAGCTGGAGACAGACTAAAGCATCCACAGTACCAGTGACACACACACACACACACACACACACACACACACAAAAAAAAAATGGGTGGGAAAAAGTCATATTTTTTAGAGGTTAAAGCAAACAACATGGGTGGAATGGTTTGGATGAGATGGCTGTTTGTAAAAGCAAACTCATACCCGGGTTACATTAAAGATAATTAGATCACAGACTTGGTATTTTAACTTCCAGTGCTGTGGGTGGTACTTAAGATGTCAAATAAAATTTCAGAAATATTTTTCAAGCAGCTCACAATGTACCATGGAATTCTTTAGGAGTCACACACTATGTGGCCCTGAGGCTAATCTGTCACTGAAAAGTGTACGTTCTGAGCACACACATTTGTTCAGTGAGTATCGAATAAAACTTCTGTTGGGTAAAGAGAGAGCAGCCTGGATAAGTTAAGAGCACCCATTTGGACCCATGCTTCTTGAGATTGACATAGTTAAATTACTAGACTGACAGTGATTTTTGACATTTAGAAATGTTGGGACACAGATTTAAACTCCTGAAGACACATCTGTAAAATAAGGATTAGGAGTGTCTTCCAGCTCTGTGCAAACATAAACTGAGATGTGGCCAGACGCCAACATCCATGCTGAAGATTAGATAAGATACTTCCTGCTAAGCATCTAGTCTAACTTAGAACTCGGACCTGTGAAACATTCAAGTATCACAGTGACTTGTGCTGAGGGGCTCGGGATATGGCTCAGTAGTCCAGCATTTACCTAGAATTCACAAGGCCTAGTGTCAATCTCCATCCACAAAACAAACAAAAAACTACAATAAAAATTTTAGGTCAGAAAGCAACACTCTAGTCACAAAAGATAATCTTGATACCAAACAGTAGAATATCCCCAAATATTACTATTAACAAAGCAATATATGCAAAAATAGGAACCAAAAATATCCCCCTCCAGCCTTGCTGTTTTTCTGCAAGCTGACACATGCAGAACCAAGCCACCTGCCCTTGTTAAAGGCACAAGAAAACTAAAGCAAGCAGTTCTTAGTAACAGCCGCTGAACTCACGTCAGGCTACAGGGCCACACTTTTTTATTTTTTGAGAAAATAATGATCATCCCATACAAGTAATATCAAATCCACAGAGTTTAAATGCTTTGGGGCCAACAGGCAGTCTAGCTCTGTACTATCTATTCGTGGCCATTTGCATTGAGCTAGCCCACCAGTCTGATGTGCTAAGCATCAAACTGATTGATAAAACAGGTGCTAATTAAAAGTCGCACAGCCTCAGGCCCCTGAGCTCTAAGGTTATAAAGCACATTTCTCAGTTGCCGGGAATTGTTCCATTTTTCACATACATAGTGTGTTACTCACTAAACATTTCCCTTCCTTGTACCCACAGTATATAAACTTGAGTACACTTTATGAGCTAATGGTCTTCACAGCATCTTGATTCAGGGAAGAATGATGTAACACATTTTCCAACAGAAGACACACTCACTGAAGCAGTGTTCAAATGAACTGTGGGCAAAGCCAATCAAAATTCTGAAAGTCATAAAAAACAAGTTAAAGCCCCCCCCAACACACACATACACACACACACACACACACACACACACACACACACACACACACACTCGCATCAGTTTTATAGAATTACTAGGCTCCAGCCAGGTGGACATGGAGACTGCCTTCCAGGCACTCAGATCTCTAACCTTGACCCTGAAACTCCTGTGAATGATTAATTCCAAGATGTGTGGTGTATGAAGATCCAACCTACCATCGCTGCTTCCCCTGAGAACTACATCTGGTGAAGGTGTCTGCCGGGAGCGGGAGCCAAAAGAATCCAGGCTGTCAAAGGAGTCATCTCGGCCATGGCGAGGAGGAGAGAGGGAGTCGCTGCGTTCCGAGTCCCAGCAGTCGATGTAGCCACTGTCTCGGATACTGCGCTTAGGGCTCTCAATGTCATCAGTCTCCTGTCCCAAAATAAAACCAAAGAATTTCAGATATGAGGGCGACATACATATATTATCCGGCCTCCACTGGTCCCAAAAGATATTTGCACAGGCAATCTGGCGTGGAAAAGTTATAGCAGCCAGCTAAGGAGATTAATGAGCATCCACAGGTGATTATCCAGTTCTTCAACCTTTCTCTGCTGCATCTTTTCAATTAGAGTATCATGCACAACTTAAAAAAAAAAAAAAAAAAAATCCCCAAGTAACTCACATCCTGTAACACTTTAAAAAGTAATTAAATATAGAGAATCACAAAGTTTGGATTTGCAGGAATGCAATGATCATTGACAATAAAGACAAAACCTTTGACCTGTCTTTCAGAATCCATAACCGCATGTTTGTGGGAAGCGTCCCTAGTTCAGCGCCTCTGCCCAGGGTTATGCTATCTGGCAAATGCAGGCAGAATCAGGGCTGTAAAATGCTGGAGCAGCACGCTTCCATCTCCTGCAACGTTGGAGGGAAATTCCTGCTCTGAAAGCGAGCTGTCTTTCTGAGGCAAAAAGTTAAAAAAAAAAAAAAGCAATGAAAAATATGCAAAATGCTTTTCCCGATGCCTCAGAAGAATCCAGGCATGCCCTCTCTCCGCCAGCTCTTGGCGTTGGGGGAGTTGCAAGCACTTGTGGCTGACCCACATGTTCAGAGCAGGGAGAACAATGGCTGTCTTTGACAGCCTGTGATTATAAATTCTTTCCAGCACAAGCGGCACATACTAAAACACTGAAACTCCAGCAGAAAAAAGGTCAGTCAAAACCATCCTCACCCTCGTATTATAATCAAAGCCTTGTTCCTGCCAGAGCTTTCGCATTCATTACAATAGTCCAGGCTGACGAAAACAAAAATAATTCCTGTCACTCAAAGATAAACCTTCACTTAATATCCCCCGAGCTAGAAACCAAGACTGTGGATCACACTGGCAGAGGAGTATGTTCTCATGGACAAAGACTGGAATGTTGCCCCATAGATTTTCCTGGGATGCACATGGAGGTCCCCTCTACATTCTCAATGGAAAGGAAAAAATAAATCAGCATTCTCCAAGTCTGTAGTTTGAGATGCTGGTCTATTCTGTCTGAGGTGCCCCCAGGAGCCCATGCCTTTGCAGGAAGTTATATTATTTACTGGCTGTTTCTACAGTTATGCAGGAGGGGGTGCTTTTGACCTATTCCCCTCCCTGGGAAGATAGGCATGGGGGTTGGGATGGTTGTAATTCACAAGGCACTCTCAGGTTTCTTATGAGGCGGAAGGAGTGGCCAAGAGAACAGGGGCAGGGCTGGGAGGAAAACCCTGCCGCCTCAGCCAATTAATGCCCCTGAAGAGAAGACTGTCAAATGCCTGAGTGAGTCCAGCAACAGGACCCTCCAGGGCAGGAGTTCTCAACCTTCTCATGCCTGACGTTTTAATACAGTTCTTCATGTGGTGGTGACCCCCAAATCATAAAATTACTTTGTTGCTACTTCATTACTGTAATTTTGCTCCTGTCATGAATTATAAATATCTGACATGCAGGGTATCTGATGTGACCCCTATGAAAAGGTTGTCCAACCTCCAAACAGCCAAGATGCACAGGTTGAGAACCACTGCTCTAGGAGAAGGCAGAAATGCCAGTTACGGAAATTAAGGTTAATTACTTGCAGGTCAAAAGTTAACCAGAATTTGGGACAAAATCCAGGCCTGAGAAGTTGAAAAAAAACAAAACAAAACAAAACAAAAAAAAAAACAACCCATGAATCATGTAAAAATATAGGCCTGAATTAGACAGAGGTTCAAATTTAGTTTCTTTAGAAATACAAGTTATTATTGTAAATTACTCATCAACCAAATGACTAAAATATGATGTTTACTTTTATTGAATACTTACTATATGTCTGGGTCATGCTTTTTGTATATCATGTTATTTACCCCCATAACCAACCAATGTGGGAGTTAATAACATCCTTACTTTATAGAAGAGAAAAATAGGAATTAAAAATTACTTTAACTTAAGTCACACAGTAAATGGCAATACTAAAAACTAAAACCTAATACTATTCATCTCTGAAGGTTGGCAAGATGGCCCAAGACTGGATGTTGCCTGCATCCTTGCCTGGTGAATGCTGCCAATCTGGGGTGATGTTTCCTAGTTAATTCTGTTTATGACCAAATGACTGGAGGAAAAAATGTCACAAAAGAGATGTAAGTTGGGGTGATGCCTAAAAGCTTAGCTTCAGAAGCCGTAAAGGCTGGCTTTAAATCTTGCTTGCTGTGTGATATTAGGCAACTCGTGTTGCCTTATTGGTCTTCGTCTATAAAATGGGACTTAGCAATGATACCCATCCAACAGGGCTTCTGGGACTATTAAACATGTGATTTGTGGAACGTATTTGGAACAGGGAATGATGTAGAATAAGGACTCTAAGAAGTATCAGCAATAGTTTTAACTACCGTTTCTTCAATGAGGTATATACATTGTAATATAGAAATTATACAATATTGATACACTGTGTCAAAGACACCGCTTTTCACACTGATCTGTTCTTTCTCTACTTACATCTTTTTTTTTTTTTTAAAAAAGATTTATTTATTTATTATGCATACAGTTTTTGCAGAAGAGGGCACCAGACCTCATCATAGATGGTTGTGAGCCACCATGTGGTTTTGCTGGGAATTGAACTCAGGTCCTCTGGAAGAACAGCACTGGAAGGCAGTGCTCTTAACCTCTGAGCCATCTCTCCAGCCCCCTCTACTTACATCTTGATGCCCTTTGTAGAAACAGACCCTCAGGGGTGGGGCCACTGGTTGTAGCTAGAAGTGACAAGCTTTTAGGCTTCTTAGTGCAATATGACAAAACTGAATTTTGAAGAAAATAATGCCAGACAGGCTTTCCATAAAGCCAGGGTCTTCCCCACACCTCCAACTTCAGGAGGAGACTGAGGGAAAAAGGGAATCAGTGTGTTTGTTCCTGGAGCCTCAGCGGCTTTCTCCCTCACGCTCATGGGAAAGAAAAATATGTTTATAACTATGTAGTAAGCCAAGACTGAGTTGCCAGCAGAAAAATAAATGGCATGAACAGTTTGAAAAGTGGATATTAGGTCACTGTGGCCATCCCTGACCATGTTCAGGGATGCCACAGGTAAAGTAGGAGGATGACTTGTTAGCCAGAAATCAAAAGGTGGCCATCTGTTGGACTTTCAGTTTTCCTGCTTTCAAAAGAGTCACACATTTTCTTAGGGGTGGGTCATGCTATAAAGTGAAGTTTTGGGGAAAGGTGGGAAATATAAACCAACAAAGACAGATATGCCTAAGTCCTTCATGGGGTCTAATTGCATTATCCTGTCTTCCACACGGCTCTCAAGGGAAGGCAGAATGACAGAAGTCAACCCACTGTACCAACTGTGCACTGTTCTGGTGAACGAGGGCTCATAAAGGGAATGGGTGCACCTAACCTCCACAAACTCTGGGCTCACTTCATTAATCTCCTTTTTCCTAGTCCCTCTGTGAGTGTTAATGAGAGCCAGCAAGGGCCCATGGATGACTGACAGTATCTAAGACACTCCAGATGCCTTCTCTGGACAACGCAACATTTTTCTGCTTGCCGTGTGATTTATAGGGTGGCTATGTGCTGCTCCAACATGCCTGAGGTTTAACGTCTCTAACTTGATTGCCCAATCCTCACTCATCACACAGGTTGGGGAAGTGATTCATTTTACTGATATTGCTCGAGTGCCTTCTAGGTAGTATTCTAACCCAAGGGACACAGCATCCTAAAAATAAATCAACAAGCACCTCATTTGTAGGAGCCTGGTGTTCTGATAGGGAAGATCTCAGATAGAAAAGGGTAAGTCGAGTAGACAGAACGGGGGGAGGGGAGGATGGGTGTGATGGTGGTGGGTATTTTGTACATGCCTCTCTCTTTCATCTGTTTGCTAGTCACCTCCACACCCACCACACACCTTTATCCCTTCCTTCTATTGATGTCTTCACCTCTTGGATCAGGAATGGAGTGGGCCAGTCATACCTAACTCCACACCATCGCTGGTCACAATGACTAGTGGTCATTCCTTGGAATTATACCTCTGGGCCTAGAGGAAATACTTCCTTACCTTTCAAGGAACTGGAAGCATCTTTCCTGGATACGCTATTAGCTACATCCCTTTATGAGGGTTGACTTGCTTCCAGGCAGGAGAATAAATTCCAGGAGAGATGGAGAATGATGAGTGAAGGTCATGGAGAAGTAACCTACATTGCTCATGATGCTGAGAACTCCAAGCCCCCTTCCATTTCTGGATTTTTGTTAAGGGCTCTCTATATAAACTATAGACTAAGTACTCTATAGTTAACTGATTTTGTACACATTTTCCCACTTGAAAAATGAACATTAAAGCTTTATAATTAGTCCCCTTTGAGGCTCAAATTTACTTTCAAATTTATTTCAGTCAGCCTCTGTACAGAATGTTCAGTTGTCACACAAAATCTGCCTACTTCTCATATTCGTGTGTGTATATATATGTGTGTGTAAGTTATAGCTGAAATAAAGCCTTTCTTTCCCAAATCTTTACTTGCAGATGGGTATGAATTTGTGACCAAGTTCAACTCAATGAGATGTGAGTTGGGTGTTGTTAATGTCTGCTTTTTTTCTGCTAGAACAGAATGCCACAGACTAGGTAATTTTAAAAGAATGTAAATATCAAGGTTCCGAAGTCTGCAAAGTCCAATGTCAGGTGCTGGCATGGAGAAAAGACCTTCATAACATAACAGAAGCCATTCCCTACCTAGAGAATGCATGTCCAACGGACATTTGCCTTGATAACACAGCTGGAATAGCAAACCCACACTGGCAAGCACAGCATCAATCTGTTTGTGAGACTGTACACCCCACAGTCAAACAGCCGTGAGAGTATAACTCCTGTTACTACCACCGCAGTTAAAGTCCAGCATGAGTTTTATATGGGATCATTTAAACCACAGCAGGATGTAGTGTGTAATTTTCTAAAACCATGCTCAAAGGATATTTCCTCCTCCCTCCTGACTTGAATGTGGACATGGCAGCAAATGTTTGCACAGCTAGTTTGAGCCAGCAAAGAGAAGCCATGAGCTGAGGGTGATGGTACAAGGGACAGAAGGGTCTGAGCTTTCTGGCATCGCCCAGGACTACCTCTGGACTGCTTGCTCAGACTCAAATCCCACTTACACAAGAAGAAATAAAATATTCCTTTCAGTTGTTCCTTTGAGTTTTTACATTTTGCAGTTGAACCCAATCATAAGTAAGAGCATGGAAGAATATAGATTATATATGAAGACTGCCGGTATGTGGATAGGCAGTCTTACCCATTGGCATTCATACCAATTTGCAAGATCTGTTCTCAGCCACAGCTATGACATGGGAGTCCACAGGTGGCCACAGTCGTGAAGAGCCATGCTTTGTCCAGCAGTGCCAACCCCTGCATCATACCCTGTGATGTTGTCTACATTCACTCAGATAGAATCTGCTGCTAACATAGGGTCACTTCAAGGCAGCTGAAGGCACTGTCTCAGCAGGAAGGGGGCTAGCAGGGCAGACAAGGTTCTTCCCGCGTCCATCTGCAGAACTGTGAGGTTTAGACAGTTTTCAACAGATAACCCACCCAGTATTACCCAAGTACAATTTAATATAGAAGCAACCGTCTACACTTTCACCTCCCAGCCAGTAATGAAAGTCTGTATTAAAGTCAGATGAAAGGGCAATAGAGAGCCAGGGAAAGACACACTGTGTTGTGCTTACTGTATGGGTGTATTTGTTTTATATGTCATGATAAATACAAAGGTGATTTTGTTGTTGGTGGTGCCATTTTCAGTGTTAGAGATCAAACCCAGGGCCTAATGCCCGGCCAGTCCTCTACACTGAGTACACATGTCACCTTGCTTTGTCTATTATGGATATGTGAGCAGACTGGCTTTGGGCAAACACAGAGACTATTACAGTTTATGTAAGGCATTGATTCTCAACCTCTCTAGTGCTCTGACCCTTTAATACAGTGCCTCATATTGTTGTGAACCCCAACTGTAAAATTATTTCATTGATACTTCATAACTGTAATTTTTCTACTGTTATGAACCACAATGTAAATATCTGGTACGTAAGATATCCAATATGTGACCCTGTGAAGGGGTCATGACCCACAGATTGAGGACCATTGTTATAAGGAAAGACGAATAATTTATTAGAAAGTTAAGCCAAATTCTTGCTTTCATAATTAAAAGTCATGAAGTTCTGAATATCCTGAAAATTTTTTATTTTCTCCCTCCCTCCCTCCCTTCCTCCCTTCCTCCCTCCTTTCCTCTCCCCCTCTCCCTCCCTCTGTTATTCGGCCATATACATGTGACAGTCTGAGGAAAATTCTCTCCTTCCACTATGTGGGTCTCAGGGATGGAACTCATGTCATCAGGTTGGGTGGCAGCGTCTTAACTCAGCAGCCAAGCTGCTGGCCTTTTGAATACCTTTTAGTGGGTCTTATTTGTAGATTTATTTTGTATGGTTGAAAAGCAAGGAAAAGCTGGCATCAATTATTTATGCTCTGAAATGGCCCTGACCAAAATACAAGAATGATAACTTCAAGTGAGCCTTCTTGCTTACAGAGGGTGCTCAGCAGGGATTCTCCTGTGCAATTATATTTTGTATGAATTAACTATATTGCTGAGCCTCTGAAAGGCAGGTACATACAAAGCATTTGCTGTTTCTTTAAGCAATTCTTACCTTCTGTCAATCTTTCCCACAAGCAAACAAACCAAGTCTTTAATGATAAGCCATCAAATATTATGTCAGAAAACACATTAGGTTTTAAAACCATTTGCTAAGTTTCCAGATCACTCAGATAGAATGGTCATCAGACACACACAGTAGGAGAAATACTGCCAACTTCTCAGAGCCTGTCCACGGTGGGAGCTGGGACAAGGGCATGGCTGGCTTCACCTCACCCACATCAAGTCCATAACAGGCAAGAACGATGACCTTTAGGCTGAAAGTGCAGAGCAAGTGTCTGTTTCTGTATAATGACACATTGTTTAATTCAAGCATAATTTCTCCAAATGCACAACCCATGATCTCTATGGTGTACTAAGCCATATACCAACGTACCAAACTAGCTCTTTTGAAACGACAGTTGGAGCCAGCCAGATTTTCCATTCACTGAAGAGTGTAACATAGAAAACTTCAAGTGATATGAGACTCAGGAAGTGAATCTGGTCTCGGTAAAACAAATGACCCTTTTTTTGAGTGCATACCTTGGGTCAATACAGTTCCACCATGTGCAACTATTAATTATCTTCATTTAGTAAAGATTTTTTTAATTCTATGTGTATGTGTGCTTTTCTTCTCTTCTCTTTCCTCCTTCCTTTTTCTTTCTCTCTTTCTTTTTTTTTTGCATGTATGCCTACAGGGGTCAGAAGAGGTTATCACATCCCTGGAACTGGAGTTACTTAAGGTTGTGGACTACTATGTGGCTACTGGGAACTGAACCCAGGTCCTCTGGAAGAGTATTAAATGCTCTTCCCACTGAGCACTCTAGCTCCAAAGCTGTAATAATCTTAAAAACATGTTGATTTCTCACTTTGCCCAACCCTCAGGAGATGAGGAAGAAAAGCCAAGTTACCTTTCGCATCTGAGCCAGTAGCCCTTCAAACTCCTTCAGGTTCAGTGTGGTTCCACTGTAGGATGCACAGCTGTTGGCAGCTTTCCCCAGCCAATAAATGGTCACTAACACCTATAGAACAAAACAATGCACAGGAGTAGGAGGATTTGTCCTGAAGAATGATATCTCAACATAGGGATCAGTAACATTCCAGAAACTGCAAAGCAGGAACAATCCAGCAACACTGACTCATGCAAACCAGTGCATGCTGCATCCATTAATCTGAGATTGTGGTAATGGGAAACCAATGCTGTCTCAGTTGACCCAGACACACAACTCAGTCAAGTAAGTCTCCAGCTCTAGGAAAAAGGAGGTTGTGAGAAAGTGATCTCTGAGTAAGCAAGAAGAGAAAATAAATCCTCCAAAGTGACATTCTCATCAGACAGCATTTTCCCACAAGCTCTTTGGAGTCTTTCCTTAGACAAGCAATGCAGGAGACTGTCAGCTCCACTTTAGATGGATGCTTTTGAAGCTCCTAATTTCCACTTGTGTGAGCGGAGAACCTATTGGAATGAATGGCAAAAATCCTAAGGGAGTGATAAAGGTTGCTGAGTGCTCTGTGGCACAGGATCCACACAGCACATCTAAGCGAAGTTGGAAGACAACCAAGTCCAGGGAGTGGGACCTTCGGGTCTCTCACACCATAGTGTAGCCACATCTTCATTAATCTGAGATGGGAAAATTTTAGCCTTAACAGAGTTCCTATCAATTAGACAAACTTGAATGCTGGAGAATGTTCATGAGTATCCAATGGTCTGAGGTTACTGTCCTACATTAGTTTTATGTTGTCTCTCCAAAGAATTGTCCACAAAAAAAACCACAAATGTTCTTTACTTTGAGTTGGAAAAAAAAAAAAGTAAGGAGTTGGCTGAATTATAGGGACCACAAGTCCATGCAAAAGCTTAGACTTTATGTTCACATTCTGTCTTTTTGCTTCATCTAAGCTGGGAAGGACTTATTGCACTACCTTCCTCATTGTGGGCCAGAAAATGCTCTGGATAATGGGACATAGGCATAAGGGTCCAGCTGGCCATGGGCCCAAAGTATAGCTATATGCATGAGTACTGCAATGCGGCTCAGTTTTCTACCTCTGTGGGAAACTTTTACAGCATGAATCCTTCAAAACTTCCAGAAGGTCTTTTATTAACCGCGTTCTTACAAATAAATTCCCAGAGAACAGACAAACCCGAATGTAAGGACATTAACTAGAACCATAATATAACTATTGTGTGCTGACTGCGATCCCATCTGGGCCACAAATGGAAATGGCTAATGTTAATGTTGAAACTGATCACTGGGTGTTTTAAGAAAACGAACTGCCACAGAACACAGCTTTTATTTGTTTATTCCTAGACTGAACTCTGATTAGAGTGGAACCTTCAAATCTATTTTTAGCTTTAGCACAGTTATTAACTATTCCATAAGAGATACATATGCTTTTCCTAAGAAAGAATCTTTCTAATAAGGCCTATCAGATTCCCTGCATTTAACTAAATGTCACTTGGACCATTAAAGTCAAAAGTATACAAATTTGGAGGGAGATGTTAAAACACTTACGTTTTTCAGCTTCCGGCTATAATCAAGGTTCCTAGGTCAAGAAAGAAAAACAAAATGTTATTAGAATAGCAGCTTCTTGAGTGTGGCTTTTCCGTAAACACCTCTCAGACACACTTGCAAAAAAACACACAAAACAAAATCAGAAGAATATTGCTGGCTTTTTAAGGCCTGTGGCTGGTGGTTTCAGTTATAGGAAAAATAAACAAACAAACATACAAAAAAGCCAATGGGACCAGGTGGCACTGAGGTTTTACAGAAAAGGTGAGCACTTTTTAACATAAGAAAGATGAGAATTCTGTTTGAAATTGTGACTATTTATATTTGTATTTACTAAGCTTGACTGTTGAAGATTCTGTCTTGATCACATCTCCCAAGTCTTCTTCATGTAAGCACATTTACTACAGGTCTGAAAACTTAGTCAAACAGACCTAAAAATACATGTATAAGAAGCAGTACTACCCAAAAGGGTTCTTCCTCCCCATCTCCCTGGCTACAAATTGGAATGAAAACTTGGCCATAAACAAGAAAATATACATGCTATTTTCAAATGTATGCTCATATGTTCAAAAATACACATAAAGTTTATTCCCTAACCAAAACCCACCGAAGCTCTGACTATCCACACCATAAAATATCAAAACCTCTCCAAAGGGATCTGAAAGTTCCATGAACTCATCGACAAATAAACATTAGGAGAATGGATGATGAATTTCTTTTCTCTGGTCACTTTGGTGAGGTATGGGGGTAGAAATTCCATCCTATAAACTAGCCAAGAATACCTCGAAGCATTTAGACCATGATTACTTGCTTTTAGCATATTCTAACAAACTAATCCTGATGAGTTTCTGGGCAGTTTTAAGGTGATTGATATTGGAAGGACTGGTAAACACTAGTCCAGCTCTGTGGAGAACAGCAAGGGTCCAGAGCTTCAGTTAAGACAAGAATCTACCCAATTTGTATGTGATAAAAGAAATGTTTTTGAGTTTCACAGGGAAAAAAATGGCATGCTATTCTCAGCTTAATATCTACTAGATTTTTTTCTATTAAGAAACAGAAAAATTAAAAAATCAAAAAAAAATACTAAAATATCTTAGAAAAGCAAGAATAGGGAAAAACGACCCTTTTCCTGCATTGCATAAAAGTTCATTGACTGAAACTGGGACTGGGTGCTAAAAATTTTATGAGCACACAGTAGGACCTCGCAAAATATTTGTAAAGTGATTTCCTCATAACATTCCTGAGTGTTAGCTGCTCAGCTCTCCAAAGGAAACCAGAGAATTACAATGGCTTGAGCTACAAAATCAACACTTTACCTAGTCCCCTGCTAGCACGAAAAGCAGAATCACCTATGGAAACATTGTGAAGCTAACAGCTTATTCCATGTTCCACCTCTAAGCTCCAGCTAAACCCAGAAGCAATGCCTTTCTGAGCTCCACAGATAAGTTTGTGGCAAAATTTTAGTATAAATTCTTTATGACTTTCTTTTTTAAAAAAAGATTTATTATCTATTATGTATGCAGTATACAGAAGAGGGTACCAGATGTCATCATGTGGTTGTGAGCCACCATGTGGTTGCTGGGACCTGAACTCAGGCCCTCTGGAAGAGCAGTCAGTGCTCTTAACCTCTGAGCCAGCTCTCCAGCCCTCTTTATGACTTTCTAAATACCAACCTTTCTCTACAATGATTCCAAGTTCAACATCCCCATTCCTTGAGGTGACGGCTCTCACCACAATTGCCAGTAATTCCAACCCTCCAACCTCATCACGTCCCTTTCTTTAAGCACCAACAGCTTCTTCCTTGGTCTTTTACTTGCTTCTCCTCCTCCCTAAACATCAAGCAATTCTCCCCATGGCTGATGCTGAGATGCCATCCCTTCAGATAGCCTATCCATGTCCTCTCCAGATGAACCACGGTCTATCCTGCCTCACGATTTTATGCTCTTCCTAGCACTCTCACCCTCCATGGTTATTTTCTTTCTTGCTAATACATTTCTAAGTTGTTGCCACTGCAGTGCAAATCCCATATGAACAGAGGGCCCTGGGCATCTTGCCTGTGTATCTCACACACAGAGGCTGTTCAGGAAGCATTTGTACAATGGGTGAATGGGGTAAAGAGAAGGGCAAGGAAAGTGATGCAGACTGGGTATCTAAAGACTATAGTGTGCAAGCCAAGAACATTTACAAAAGTAAAGAGAAGCAAGGATAAGGAAGGGAGAGGAGGTGGAAGATAGGGGGAAGAGAAGACAGAAAAACAGGAACGATCAAAAGGATGGGAAAAGATGAGGACGCTTCCACAGCAAAGGGACTGACTGTGGCCTGCAGTGGCTTTCTCCCGGCCAGTTGCTTCCAGGGCCTCTGAGTTAATGCCTCCCTTTAGAAGCTGACCGCCTTCTTTCCCCAGATCTGCAATGACCAAGTGTGGTGATATATTTTATATTTAATAAAATAGCCTGGAATATCAGAGGAAACAGCCATCCCTCCAGCCTTTTGGTTTTGTTTGTCTTTAGAGACAGGGTTTTTTTTTTTGTGTAACAGTCTTAGCTGTCCTGAAACTTGCTTTGTAGACCAGGCTGGCCTCAAACTCACAGAGATCCTCCTGCCTCTGCCTCCCAAGTGGTGGGTCTAATGGTGTGTGCCACTCTGGCTCACTATCACCACAACCAAGCGCTACTTAAGAGTCACACCTGGAACTGTCTGATCCAGTCCTACTCTGTAGATGAGAGCACAGTGCTAAGGTGAGGTGCTTAGCAAGCCATAGGTCTAGGCAGCCCCACACCTGGAGCTCTACCCAGATTTCTAATCACCTGATTGAGGTAGATAAAGAAGATCTGAACCAACTGGCTTCGGAATATCCTGTTCGCATAATTTATTGTTTAAAGATGGCCAAATTTTTTTTAAAGGGAAGTAGAGTAAACTTGCCTTCATCCTCCAAGCTGTGTGTGTGTGTGTGTGAGTGTGCGCGCATGCGTGTGTGCATGCACTTGTGTGTCTATTACACATGATGGCTTCACACATGTGTGTGTTGATATTGTTTCTGGTCACGTGCCATGCAGGTGAGACTAGAAACAGGAGATAAGGTGGGACTTGAATCGACTTCCCAAAGTGGAGAAGAACTTGGCAGAGGCCGGATTTAGGCTCAGATGAAGCATGTGACAGTTACCGTGGGGCCTATGGAGGGAGGCCTCTACAGAGAAACAGTCACCTAACATCCATTTTTTATGAGAAATACTCAAGAATGCACATTCCAAATACCAAAGTAACTTTCGATCATCAGCCATGTCTGACTCTCCTTGTTCTCAGTCACGAATCATAAAATCCACTGTAAACCTTCTGAGCTACAGTTCATTCAGTATTTTCATCATAATTATGAAATCAAGGTCAAGGGGTAGAACAAAAAGAACTCTAAATTGTGGCTTCTTTCCCTTTGGTGTTCTTCCACAACAAAATGGCACTGCCCCAAATTATCAAATCACAGATCCCCTCTATACTCAATTTGGCTAATTGGGTTTTGTTGTTATTGCTATTGTTTGCAACAGGGTTGCTCTTATGGAGCCCTGGTTTGGCTGCTGTATGCATTATGTAAACCAGACTAGCCCTAGGCTTGTAGAGACCCTCCTACCTCTGTTTCCTAAGTGTTGGGATTGCAGGATATGGCCCACACCTTACTTTTAGAGATTTGTAATAAGACTGATATATAAATTATATGCATATGTGGGTTTTAGTGCATGGGTATGTGCACTTGAATGTAGGTGCCCGTGAAAGCTGGAAAAGAGCCAGGTCCTCCGGAGGTGGAGTTACAGGAGGTTGTAAGTTATAACATGGTTCCTGGGAATTGAACTGGGGTCTTCTGCAAGAGTGCTACCCTTTCTTAACCCTTGTGCCGTCTCTACAGCTCCAGGAGAGAATCCAGCTTATTGTTCAACCTACTCATGCTACATATTGTTTGAATAAAATGACAAGTGCCTTATATGACATCACAGGTTCTTCAGAATCCCTGAAGTATAGGCAACTTATTTTTGCCATCCTATAAGGGTAGATCTTCTTACTCTGGTCATGAGCTCTCTCTTTATAAAGAAACTCATCCTACTGCAAAAATTCTTTGCTCCCAAATATGGTTAACTAAACAGATACAGGTGGAACTGGCCAAAAAGCCAATGATCCATCTCTGAAAAGCTTAGTCACTATCACATAGGAGAAAATGGCTACAAATGTAAATAAAGGAGCCAACTCACTGACCCCCATCATCAACAGTGCTCAATCTGTGTGTGTCTGGTGCAGTCTGCCAAGAGTCTATTCAACTGTCCTATTGGAACCAATAAAGGATGCCTGTCTAAGGCACACAGATTTCATGCATATATCTCTGTACCTTCAGTGCTCAACTCTACTTAACATTTTTCTCTTCTTCAAAATTCTTGTTCTATATGCATTTGAAAAATTGTATTAGCTGAGAATCAGAGCTCCACACAGAGGACAAGGCACTGTGCCCTGTTGGGAAAGCTTGGGTTTTGCTTGTGCATTTTTATTAGGCATATGCAATCTTCTACCTCTTAGGACTTACAATATCCTCACAAAATTACAAATCAAAACATCAGGCATTTAAAGGTTTCCTTTAAACATAAATCAGGTATTACTCACTTGACAGTGACTCTGTTGGATGTATCCTGGAGGTCACTTGGGTCAAAGAGTTGAGATTCTTTAAGGCCAAGCTCTTTACAGCCTCTCAAGAATAGGATGGTATTGTCCTGGAAGGAAGAAAAGAAACCCAAGTGTTATTTTAGATTATCTTTGTGATATGCCACTTCATTAATAGTCCAAATTGCTCCCTCATGGCTGCCACAGTCACATCTAAATCATGGTGTGTCACACAACAAAAATGCAGTTAGGAAACACCAGAATAAACAGACACTTCAGATTTTCAAAATCCTAGCTATTCCAATTCAATTTTCCCTTTAGCTTGACACATTTGTAAACAATTTCAAGTAAAGGGAATTTAAGGAACAGTTCTTTAAAAAGTCAGGTATTTTCCATTGCTTCTAAATTATTTCCCATACCTTATTGCTTAGAAATTTGTATCAATATATACCTTAAAAATATAATTAGAGCAGGGGAAATGGCTTAGTTGTTGGGTGTTTGCTTAGCAAGCACGAGGACCTGAGTTCAAATCCCCAGCACCCAAGGAAAACACCAGGCCTGATAGCATATGCCCGAAATCCAAGCACTAAGAAGCTGGAGGAGAAGGGCTTCTGGTAAGCTCCAAGATCAAAAAGAGATCTTGTCTCAAAAAGGTAAGGTGGGAAGTTGTGTTGGTCTGAGTGAGAATGGTTTCCACAGGCTCATGTATTTGCAAGGTTAGTCCCCAGAAGTGGAACTGTTTGGGAAGTAATAGGAGGTGTGTCACCGGGGGTGGACTGTGAGTCTTCAAAAGGCCCCCACCATTCCCAGTGTGCTTTCTTTGCCTCCTGATTATGGGTCAGAATGTGAGCTCTCAGGTGTCCCTGCTGCCTTGTCTTGACATTGCCATCATGGACTCTAGCCTTTTGAAACCATAAGCCCTACTTAAGATTTTTTAAAAAATAAGTTTTGCTAGTCAAAGCATTTTATAAGAATAGAAATGTAATAAACAGTAATAGAGGAAGATGCATACCCTTGACCTCTGGCCTCCACAAACACGTGTACATGTGTGCACATGCAATTGCCATACACACGTACACACAAACATACAACACACACACACAAAATAAGACATTGTAAAAATAAATAATTTGAAAATAAGAAAAGGGTTGTTTTTTGTCTAGGGTGTTCTCATCTTCAAGTTTTTTCTTATTACTTTAAATATATTCTTTTCAATTCTTTACACCCTTCATACATTCATTATGGGCTTTGAACTAAAAATATTTTTAATGGAATGTGCAATGAATTAAAAGTCAAAAGAAATCTAGCCTGTTCTCTCAGGTCACATTTACTCCACTGCGCTCACTGGGGGAGGAAAGGACCAGCAGGTAGAGGGAGCATCGGAGAAGAGCAGGGCATGAGATACAATGCTATACAGGAAGATGTCATGATGAAATCCAAGTTTTAGAAATTAATAAAATTAATAAAAGAAATCTAGACTTGATTAGGAAGGAAACTGAGAGCAAAGAAGATTTCTGAAGACAATGCAAAGACCTTCCTCATGGTGAACATTCTCTGGTGGGCACAGATTTATTGTGAGCCGGCAGAGGAACAGGACTGGATGACCATTAAACTCCCAAGTAAGGAGGACTCCATGCTCCTGCTCATCAATGGGAGGTCCTAGGAATAAATTAATGGTTCTGAAAGTGAATGAAAATTGTGGGTCATCCTCTGAAGACCCAGGACAACTGGTGAACTAATTTATTATTACAAATCTCTAATTGTCCTCTTCTTGAGAGACTTCAAAAGGCCTAGTTTGACTCCATCAGTTTGTTAAAAACTACACGACAAGGTGTATCAGTCCCAGGATCCACATCAATGAAAAACTGTCTGAATGCTGAGAAAAACTGCTGTAAATAACTGAACTCAGATTGGTGATTATCCAGTTCATTCCAGGTAGTTCAAAGGCATCAGCAAAGATAATACTTTTAATTACCCAGTGGATAGGCAGGACTCTCAGGTCCCAAAGAATCCTGCCTCCAGATGTACACACCCTAGGTAATATCTCCTTGAGAACAAATAAAAGCCATGACAGTGATAAGGTTATGGCACCAAACAATTACCTCTAAGTAAAGATGATCTGATTGGCACTGACGTAATTAGGGGGCTTTGTAGACAGAAGGTGATCTAAGGGGTCCTGCTGGCCTTGAACTACAGGTTCAAAGGCTTGAATTCAGTTACCAGCCATGAACTTGGAATGGATGAGCTTGAGAGATACTCCAGGTCTCAGTTTTGCAGGAATCTTGATTTCAGCCCTGTGACATTCTGAGCAAAGAGCCCTGTCTCATCCTATCCAGACATCTAATCTAATTTATAATAATGTGAGGTCATAAATAAATATTACTCTGAGATGCTAGCTTATGGTAATTTTTAATGTGGCAATAAAAAAATTAACATGCTTGGGCTCTAAAGAACAATAGGAGAAAGTTGTTGACCTTTCTATGGCACATTATTATGTGACCAGCATTCTTCCAAGGGCTGAATTTATTATATTAAATCTTTTTAATGCTGGTATACCTTATCCTAAATTGACAGATGAGTGATCTGCAGCCTAGAACAATTATATAATGATCCAAGATTATAGTCAACAGAAGATACAGGTTGCAAAACAGTATCATGTCTGATTAATCCAAGCATGGAATTTGAGGTCAGTACCAAAAGGCAGTGGGGTCATGGAGGGTAGGACTGATCTCAGAGGGTCTTACAGGTGTAGAAGGCAGGCTACAGGAGGTACGGAGCAGTTGAGACACAGAGCAGTGGATCTCATCATACGGAATCAACCAGCAAATCCTGCATTCCAGCTGACTCATCACAAAGATGGGATGGGGGTTCTCCAGAGGTTAAAACTCCACGCCCCCCTCCCCAAGTAGCAATTCTTGTTCTTCCCTCCAGTTTCTAATTGTTTATGCTTATCCATCCATCCTAAAATGTGCCCTTCTCCTCTCCATTTCTCTCTATATATCCCCATCAGTTTTTCTCTTTCCTGTTTGCCTC
>PVIH01012803.1:0-45851 GCA_004025045.1 Sigmodon hispidus
GGAACAGGATATGTTCAAGATAATTTTACCTTTGCTAGACACATTGTTGCTTCTTTAGCAGCAGCTTATAGCTCTGGAGGTGACTTGTATGAATATAGCATAATAAGACACATGTTGAGATTCTATCCTGAACATGTAACTACCATTTTAGTGTTGAATTATGTATCAAACCCATATTATAGAAATGGAGTTGCTATGAGTCTGCAACAGGCTTGTGTTAGAGAGATATGCAAACCTTTTGTATTAAGAGTGCTGTATCACTATATTAGAAATAGCAACTGGCTATACCATAAAAACAAAAAAATCACACCATGTTATAAAAACATGAATGTCACAGGCAGCATATTTGAAATATTGTAAATCCTCACCCCTGCGAGGGTCACAGTGATCCCTTTTATGTTGAATCCATTTCAGGGATCAGGGGATGGAATGTAAAGAGCATAAAATGGAAGTCCTTTTGGACAAGTCTAGGCTAGCCTGAAGCCATAAGGTGAGATAGAGGTTCAGAGGGGAGCAGGAGATAAGCAGAAGGTTACTCTCCTAGCACTCCACCCAAAGTCACTCTGGCAGAGTGAAAGGCCGGACAGATAGATAAGCGAAAGGGGGTCACCTCATGCGGTTACCATGGTGATGCGGCTTGGCCACCGGATTAGCATATTAAGGGAGACCAGATCCGAAACATGCTGAGTTTTTGGCTCCAGCCTCGCGGCTGAAGTGCAAAGGACTCCAGCCAGCCCTCAGAGACTAACACCTGACACTCTGAGGAGGCTCCGGCAGCCGAACTCCCTCCAACCTGGTCAACTCACGGACGCTGAAGGACGAGGACCGTATCCTAGGCCCGGGGAGCACAGAGTCACGAGCAATTGCAGCCCGAACCAGCGACTGAGGCCTGACTATTCCCACCCCGGGGGCATTGACAGAAAGTGTGGACATAACGGCGAGTAAAGGTCGTATAATTATATTAATGTATATTAATGTGTGATCATATTAATGTGTGATTAATGTGTTTGATGTGGATTGTGTATTTTGAATAAGCATCAGTAAAAGGTTATTGAACCGCCATTGAGTGTCTAGGCTTTCTGTCTGATTCGTCTCCAGCTGACCACTGGGGAAATGCCCGGGATTCTGCTCGTGACAGGTGGTAGTGATGTTTGAGATTGTTATGCCCTCATGTAAGAATTCTCACCAATGATAACTACACACATTCCAGGACAAAATATAAAACTCTCTCACCAGACACTGATAGGTGTGTGTGGGGGAGGGTACAGTGGGTACCTGCTCACAGGAAAATAGTGATTTTTCTCTGTCTTCTCACTCTGGTCACCAAATGTGTGTGGGATTTCAACACCAGCAGACTCCCTAACAGCAGCTGGAGGACCTAGAGGAAAATCTTTTCTTTGTCTTTCTTGGTTTCTAGAGGTGGCCTGCATTTCTTCAAGTTGTGGGTTCTTCCTCTCTTTTCAGGGTACAAAGTAAATCACTCTAATTCTCCACTCCTGCAGTTCCCTCTGTCTCTCTTTCTTCTATCTCTCCTCCCTCCTTCCTTTCTCCTTTCTTCCCTCTTGCCATGCTATTATAATGACATATAACTATAGTAGCTTTATCTAGACCATCCATAGTATTTGCTACAATTTAAATGTATTTTTTTTTAGAATGTAGCTGCCAATCTGATGAGACTGAGAAGCTGAGGAGTTCGCTTAGTATGTGATGTGTTTGTCTTGCAAGCATGGAAACCTGAGTTCAGTTCCTAAAAGCTGAGCAGGAAGGCCCAGCCCAGTGAGAGATCCAGTAGCCTTCTGGTCTCCACATGCATATGCACAAGCATATCATCATACACATGTGTACTCACAGGCACACACACTCACAAATGACACAAATGCATACATATTTGGGAAGGGGACTTTTAAGAGAAAATTCAGGCACAAGAGCTCATCTTCATGGGTGAGTCTAGCACCTTTTTGAAGGACTTCCTTGCACCAGATATGGTAGCACATGCCTGCAAGCCTAGCACAGGTAAGGCTGAGGCATGAGGATGGGTTTGAGGCCAGCCTGGTTTATTTAGCAATGCCCCATCAAAAATGTGGAGCTGGGAGCTTTTGGAAAACAGCTGTCTCATCTCTTCTGCCTTGGGCCAAGTGTCATCAGGCCCAAGGCCATCAGATGCTGGGACCCTAATCTTGGACTTTCTGGCCCCCAAAACGTCAGTCAATACATTTCTGTTTATTATAAGTGGCCCAAATTTCCCTACAGACTATAACTCATAAGCTGAAATACTCTTTACCTCCTCAAGTTGCTTTTGGTCATGATATTGTTTTATAGCATCAATAAAAAACAAACCAAAACAGAAATTGGTACTCTGTTCCTATAATACTTCTTTGACAGACATGGCTGTGCTGTTTAGGGGCATTAAAGGAAGAACATTTTGAAATTTAAACTAAAAAAGCATTGAGTGTTCAGAGCTTAATGAGTTGTGGGAATTTAGAAGATAATTCTGACAGCATTACAGAGGATGGAGGCCTTGCTTATGAAGTTTCAGAGATAAGCAAAGTCCCTTATCAGGGCCACTCATGGGCTATTTTGCCTTAAGACTCAGTAACTCTGATCAGCTGAGACTAAAGAATCATTGGGGGAGCTGGAGAGATGGCTCAGCGGTTAAGAGCATCGTCTGCTCTTCCAGAGGACCCGGGTTCGATTCCCAGCACCCACATGGCAGCTAACAACTGTCTGTAGTTCCAGTTCCAGGCAAAACACCAAGGCAAATAAATAAATAAATAATAAATAAATAAAGTTAAAAAAATTTAAAAAAAAAAAAAAAAAAAAAAAGAATCATTGGTGATTAAGAAGAGACCAAAATCCTAAAGTGAAACCTTTATTTTTCCAGGACATTTGACACTGATCAGCTGAGCAGAGCAATTAGCGGTGTCTAAGAAGAGTATCTTGAGGTGAAGTCTTCTGAGACTGTTTCCTCAGGGCCAGCATATAGAAGCTGTGATGCAGAGGGCAGCATCATATGCTGGCTGGCGCTGAACCAGGTAACATGTGAGAGTCTCCCATATAATATGAAGGGAGCAGCTGAGGCTTGGCACTGTGACATGGTTGGAGAGGCCATTGGTGCAGCTGGAGCCTGTGGGAGCCCAGCATACTGGAGCTGCTGAGACCGTAAATGACTACCAAGGATAACAGCAGCTATGAAGTTGAGCCAGACTGAGCCTGTGCTAAGAGCTGTGTGCTGTGGATAGCAGAACCAGAGAATAGGGATACCCAGACCCGTCGGAGCCCAGAGGCTTGTGAATGGGCCTCAGGAGTCAAATACTGAAATTATTATACTGTTGAATTTTAGTTTTGCTTCCATTTGGTTTTGGTTGTGTCCTGTTTCTTCCTCTTGAAAGAAGAAAGCATGTAACTTGATTTTAAGGGAGCCTGCAATTGAGAAATGATCAGCCATGGTTGCAGGCATTCCCAAGAGGCCCCAGGCATTCTGCTTGGGACTTAAAAAACCCTAGAGTTACCTCGGACAGAACTGTTGACAGGTAAATAAAGATCATTTAACCTTTCAGTTGAAGCTGCCACCCCTGAGGATTTAGAATGCATTAAAGATAAAACAAAGACCATTCCCCACCTCCATACCCAGAGCTGAAGAAAAGAAATCTGCAGGAGTTCAGGTAAGCAAAATACAGGATACTTTAATCCTTTCCCAGACCTAGCAAGGATCCACAGACCTTAATATGCAGGCAGCAGACAACAGAATCCCTTAGCAGAAGAAAAAACCACTCACACAACACAGCTAACTCAAGGTTTACTTAAAATAGGCGAGGCCCCCACTTCCAAGCTTCTTTCTCCTTCCTTTCCTCTTAATCCCAAAGTTCTATCACTAACCCATATTTTTTCCGAGCTCCAGGAAACAAAATTCATGGCCCTGTGACTCAAATCCTCCACTCTACAAGCAGGATGAGTTGAAGAATCCAGCAGACATCTCTGACCCTGTGTCAGCAGGAAGTAGACATGCAGACATCACGACAATCATGTTCAGTATGCCCATTACTCCCCACACACACAATAAACCCAGATATATATATATATATATGTATATATATATATATATATATATATATATATATATATATATATATATATCAAAGGGTGAAATGTAAGCATTCCCAAGGTCTGCATTCATCTGAAATGCAACAGAGTTGCAACTATGCCCCTGGGTATGGCTATGCAAACATGGGCCCACCCACTCTCTTAAAGGAAGTGCTCACACAAGCCCCCTTCCTCTTTCTCCGCTCCCTTCCCTCCCGCACCTCTGCCTGTTGTTCTGATAATAAACTCTAGTGTGTTATTCCTGGTGTTGAGATTCCATTCACATGCCACGTGCCAAAAACTGACAGTGGTCTCTGCCTTAGTTTCTACCAAGTTTGTGCCTTGAGTTCCTGCACTTCCCTGCCTCCAAAAGAGCTATAAACTGTAAGCTGTAACCTCCTCATGATGCTTTTGGTCATGGTATTTTATCATAACAACAACAACAGAAAAAAAACCTAAGACAGATCTTATTTCAACAACAACAAAATAACCTGAACTATTAATAACAACAAATCAACAGATTCCCAGAGACCTATGAGACAAAGGCAGAGTAGTAACATCCCATCCAAGTTCTAGGGCAGTGATTCTCAACCTTTTGATGATGTGACCCTTTAATACAGTTCTTCATATTGTGGTGACCCCAACCATAAAATAATTTTTGTTGCTACTTTGGAAATGTAATTTTGCTACTGTTACAAATTGTAATGTAAATATCTGTGTTTCCCAATGGTCTTAGGTGATCTCTATGAAAGGGTCATTTGACCCCCAAAGAAGCCATGGGTTTAGAACTACTGTTTGGGGGCTGGAGAGATGGCTCAGTGGTTAAGAGCACCGTCTGCTCTTCCAGAGGACCCGGGTTCGATTCCCAGCACCCACATGGCAGCTAACAACTGTCTGTAGTTCCAGTTCCAGGCAAACACCAAGGCAAATAAATAAATAAATAAAGTTTTTTTATTTTTTTTTTAAAAAAAAAAGAACTACTGTTCTAGGGGAGGAGAAGCATACATAAGGTTTTTAGTGAATTATTTATTTTATTTTATGTGCACTGATGTTTTGCCTGCTCGTATGTCTGTATGGGAGTGTTGAGTCCTCTGGAACTGGAGTTATGGACAATTGTGAGCTGTTACATTGGTGCTGGGAATTAAATCCAGATCCTCTGGGAGAACAGAACAAGAGCTGACTCTTAACCACTGAGCCATCTCTCCAGCACCCCACTCTTTGTGATGGAATCTTTATATAACCCTGGATATATAAAGTCCTAGAACACACTATGTTCAAGGTTGTCCTTGAACTCACAGAGATCTGCCTGCCCCTCTAGAATGCTTGGGCTAAAAGTATGTACCACCACACTCAGCTAAAATGATATTACATTTCAAATTTTTTTGAGGAAATATTGGCTCAAAAATACCAAACTTGTTGAAAGGCACAAACTCTAAGAAACTATGTGCCTCAAACAGAATAAGCCCCAAGTAATCCACACAGAATACAGAATAATCAAATTTCTGAAAACTAATGTCAAGGGGAAATTTGAAATCAGCCAAAGAGAAACAACGCAGTAATTGACAATGATTCAAATGACAGCAGATTTGTCATCAGAAGCATGAGTCATGGAAGGAAGAGACAAGTACTGAAAGGAAGAAGATACAAATGCCAAACACTATCCCCTAACAACACACATCAGGGCTGGTGAGGAAAGCTGAGATCTCTATATGGAGTGTCACTACAAGTCTCTTTAGAAAGGAAGGAGGCGTGATAGAATCAGAGCACAGAGAAAGGAAAAGAGAGTGAGTGAAGTAGACTGTGTACACTGCATACTCATCCTCACCCTGCCAGAGGGTGAAGGGGTAGATGGTGTGCACTGCACACTCATCCTCACCCTGACAGAGGGTGAAGGGGTAGATGGTGTGCACTGCACACTCATCCTCACCCTGCCAGAGGGTGAAGGGGTAGATGGTGTGCACTGCACACTCATCCTCACCCTGACAGAGGGTGAAGGGGTAGATGGTGTGCACTGCACACTCATCCTCACCCTGACAGAGGGTGAAGGGGTAGATGATGTGCACTGCACACTCATCCTCACACTGACAGAGGGTGAAGGGGTAGATGGTGTGCACTGCACACTCATCCTCACACTGACAGAGGGTGAAGGGGTAGACTGTGTGCACTGGACATTCATCCTCACACTGACAGAAGGTGTAGATAGTGTGCATTGCACACTCATTCTCACACTAACAGAAGGGTGTAGGGGTAGACTGTGTGCAATGAACACTCATCCTCACCCTGACAGATTAGGTGAAAGTACAGAGATCAATCACTGTTAAGGGTAGGGATTTCACTACAGCTATACAAGATATTGGCCAATATAGAATACACAAAAATGTCTGTTTTGCAAATTGCTATAAATCATAAAGTATTTTAAAATAAAATTTGTAATAGTATGGTGTTATATTTTTACTTTAATAAGTTTTAAAAGTAGAATTTCAAAAAAAATTAGAAGAAATCACTAAATTGGTAGTTAATGTATGAGGGATTCTGGTTAATTCAGAAAGCTGATTCCTGCTGTGAGACTAGGCTTTTGTCTAACATAAATATTTGTCACTGTAAATATGGTTTAATAAAACACTGATTGGCCAGAGACTAGGCAGGCAGGGTGACCAGACAAAAAGAACTGTGGGAAAATGAAGAGCAGAGGAGGCACGAGCCAGACACAGAAGAAGACAAGAATGCTGCACTGAGAAAAAGGTACCAAGACACATGACCAAGTATGGATAAGAATCATGGGTTAGTTTAAGAGTAACAGTTAGCAAGTAATACGCCTGAGCCATAAGCCAAACAGTTTATAATTAGTATAAGCCTTTGTGTGTGTAAAACTTGGTTTCCAGTTGGTGGTGCTGTCTGGAGACTTTTAGATGGTAGAATGGTTTGAATAGAAATGCTCCCTAATATGTCCATGTATTTGAATGCTTGGGCATCAGGGAGGGGCACTACATGAGAGGAAATAGGAGGTGTGGGTTTTTTGGAGTAGATGTGGTCTTCTTGGAGGAAGTGCGTCACTGCGGGTGGGCATTAAGGTTTCCAAAGCCAAAACCAAGCCCAATATTGTTTCTTCCTGATGCCTGTGGATCCAGATATAGAACTCTCCACTACTTTTCCAGAACCATCTCTGCCTGCATGCCATGATCCCCACCATGATGGCAATGGATTAAACCTCTGAAATTGTAAGCAAGCACCAGTTAAATGTTTTTTCCTTTATAAGAGTTGCTCTAGTCATGGCGTTTCTTCACAGCAATGGAACACTGACTAAGACAGATGGCATAAACTCGCTGGAAGAAATATGTCATGTGTGCTTTCTGTTCCTGCACTAGACTGCTGCTGCTGTTTCCCTGCTGTGTTGTAGTCTTATCTTTCTGGGATTATAAACCAAGATAAATTCCTTTTTATACCAATTGCCTTGACCATGGAGTCCTGGCATTTTATCATTGCAATAGAAAAGCAACTGATACAGCAGATAAGTAAGGAGTTAGAGAAGGTGAAGTGAAGTGTAGTGAGGTGTCGCGCGCCACCTCGTCCCACAAAGAACACGCAACACCGGATCCTTCTCTCTGCACTTTATTTGGGCCTTTCAGATATCTTTCACTCACTCTCTCATTCTCTCACTCACTCACTCAGATGAACAACAACCATTCTCTCACGGACGACCCGGGAGGAAGCCTGCTCTTAGTGAAATACCCTCAGGGCTTCCAATCCAAGATAGCCACGTGGGCATCACCAATAGGCTCAGATAAGCGGAAGCAAGCCAGATCCTTGGCCTTAGCCAAATATGAAGTTGTTTACCAGGGAGAGCGCTCAAGGCCAACGCCATGTTAAGGTGTGGCTGTACGCAGCTCCCTACAGTGAGGGGTTTCCAACCATAAGAACAGTACACATTAAGTACTTCAGTGATTGTTCAGCATGTGTGATGAATAGGTTTATGCCAACTTGACACAAAATAGTCATTTTTAAAAAGAGAACCTCAACTGAGAAAATGTTCTATAAGATCAGGATGTAGATAAACCTGCAGGACATTTTCTTACTCCATGTCTAGTGGGGGAGGGTCTAGCTCATTGTGGGTGGTACCATAAGTCAGTGGTACTGGGTTCTATAAGAAAGCAGGCTAAGCAAGCCAGGAGAGGAGGAAATCAGTAAGCAGCACCCTCCATCAGCACCCACTTCTAGATTCCTTGAGTTCCTAAGATGGCTTCCTGTGATGATGGAGTGTGACTTAGAAGTTCTGCGCTGGAACAAACCCCTTCCTCCCCAAGCTGCTTTTGGTCATGGTGTTTTATCACTGTAACAGAAGCCCTGACTAACACATAAATTGCTACCACCGTGTAATATTGTTGTGACAGACCTTACCGTGTGTTTTGGAGAGGATTGTGGAAGGAATTTGGAACTTTGGACTAGAAAAGCCATAGAAATCTGAGTTGTTCTGTGGGGAAGGGGGTTAGAGGATAATGCTGAAAGCAAGCAGATAATGAACGCCTGGCTTGTGAAGTTTCTGAAGGAAGCGAAGATTCTATCAGGGTCATGCATGTGATACTTTAGATTAAGAATCTGTGGAAATGAAAACTTTGCTTAGCTGGGACAATAGAAATCTTTGGGCTTCGCACCCATAAGCTGTGTTCCAGTTGCAGGTGAGCCTGGTGGGTACTGTTTTGGATGGTGTGAGGAGATCATGGAAAGCAACTAAAACTTGGAAATAGGAGAGGCCAGGAGCAGCCTCAGTGTAGTGGGATTATGTTATGTTGCTATTGTTTCCTGTTATTATAAATATTTGTCTCGCCAATGGGTTTAATAAAAGTTGATTAACTAAAGGCAGACAGGAAGTGTAGGAGGGGCGACCAGGCTAAGAAAACTCATGAACATCTAAGGGCAGAGACAGATGCCATAGACTTGCCAAGGCTTCTAGGAGATGCAGAAGAAATGCTGATGAAAAAAAGGTACTGAGCCACATGACTAAACAGGATAAGAAAGGTGGGTTAGTTTAAGACAAAAGAACTAGCACGATATATGCCTGGGCCCTAGGTCAGTCCAAGTAAAAAAATATAAGTCTGTGTGTGTTGGGAGCCAAAGTCTAACTTAGCCATATTTTATAAGTTAGCTCATACAGATAGCCATTTGCCAGAAGGCTACATCCTTATTGTTTTAAGCTAAACCATGACTCTAGATGATTTCCCTTGAGTCCCTCAGACCAGCAGGTGACATCCTCCAGGTCTTCTCCTTTAACCCTCTCAGCTCAGCAGGTGACATTACCCAGGCCCTCAACTGATAACATAGATTTGCATATCAATTCTACCCTGTCTGTTACTTCTTCTCACAGGCTTGCCACCTTCTTTTGAATATCCCACCCCTTTCCTCCCAGTTATCTGCATGGCAGAGACTCTGTATAAATATTGGCTGTAACAATAAAGCTTAGGAGGACTTGAACAGAGAGATTTGTCTTGTTCTTCCATTCTTTGTGTTCCTGCCTTCCATTTGTTTTGTTCCCAGATTCAGGTCCATGCTGAAGACCCTGCTGGTCGGGGAAATATGTGTGATTATTTTAGGCTAAGTGGGGCTGAGAGTGGGTCCGAGCCTCTGGTCCAGGCTGGAAAGTCAGACCAGAACTTATTACAACAGCCTCAGTAACTGTAAAAACCCCAGGACTGCAGGAGTCATGGAGAGAGGTTGGGAAGTGACTCCTAGAGAAAGAGAAGGTTCTAGTTGAATCATGGTGTCTATGTGACAAGCTGACAAGTAGTCAGTTGTGTGGAGGGCTAGTGCCCCTGACAAGTGCCCTGGAAAGGCTACTGGTAAAAGTGACATCCAGTTACAGCAGAGCCCAAAGCATTTTTGGAGATGCCAGTACCATGGGACAACCATCTGGGACAGTGAAGATGTGGCATGGAGCTGACCTGAGCCTAAAAGACAAGCTGTACACTACAGGAGGCTGTCCAGGTCCTTTCTGGGAACCCAAAAGATCATGAGTGAGCCCCAGAGTCTGACTCTAAGCTTCACACTGTTACATTGTTGTTTTACTTTGATCTGATTTTGATTGCTTTCTGGTTCTGCTCTCTTAGAGTAAGAATGCTATTTAACTTATTTTTTATAGTGTAGGAGCCCACAGTTAAGAGTCTTTGAAATTTCATAAAGACTTGAACTTTAGGCTTTGGATATCTTAGAGGGATTGTGGGTATTTATGTGACTTTAGATATTTTATTTTAGAAATATTAAATTTTTAAAGAGATTTTGGGTGTCTTAAAGAAAGTACACTTTTAAAGTGCTTGAATTTTTAAAGATGGTGAGGACTTTATAGTTATTCATGGTTTACGTTGTGATATTAATATCACCATGTCACTTTCTAAGCAAATCAGAAAGGAAGATTTCTAGTTGAATAGTGATAGGTAGGTGTCATGTTGACAAGAAGTCCAGTGTGATAACTAGTTTTATGCCTTTGGCTCACTGGACAGATATACTCTAGCTATTCAGTCTCAGTTCATCTCTGCCATCAGAGAAACTTCCAAGGCCATCACCACTCCACCTCAGAGTCCAACCCTGCTTCTGCTTGAAAACCTTGACTGTGTCTCTCTGAGAGAGCTCATTGCATCTGACCATCTTAGTATTGAGGCTGGTTTCAAACTTGTTTCTTGTTCATAATGCCACTCTGCAAAGTCTAGTTGAGTGTCTATGACCACACAGTAACTGTCTTTGCTCACCCTCTCTCCCTCCTTCCACTCCTCCCTCCTTTGGAAGGGGATCAGTAAGCAAATACCAAGTTTGCTTCCTGGGCAATTCTTTCAGCAACCTGACACATTAATCTGATCCTCACTCAGAATTCTAAACTCCTGGCCATATTCTTTTTTAAAAAATATTTATTAATTTACTATATATGCAGTGTTCTGTCTGCATATATGCCCATATACCAGAAGAAGGCACAAGATCGAATTATAGATTGTTGTGAGTCACTATGTTGTTGCTGTGAATTGAACTAGGACCCTTTGAAAGAGCAACAAATGCTCTTTACCTCTGAGCCATCTTTCCGGCTCCCTGGCCACATTCTTATGTGTGACAGTAGAAATAACATCTCTAGATACAATCTTTGGTCCCCAGTGCCAGATACTGGTCATCACTGGGGTGGAGTTTTCTGTTTATGTGTTTAACAGCTTAACTGAGGTAGAATTGAAGAAAATATGCATATTTGCCTCAATTTTGTGAATCAGTGTCTTTCCTCTTCCTCGTCTACCTCCCAATAGCCAAGGCTCTGCTTTCTGTCACTATAGGTTAATTTTCCAATTTCTAGAATTGCAAATAAATAAGATCACATGGTTCGTACTGTTTTGTCTAAGTGCATTCACTCAACATATTTAATATTCAAATAAAATATTGTGTGACCTAGAGTTTATCTCGTTTCACTATTTAGTTACATTTTAAGGCATCAGCATCCAAAAATGATTTACTTATCTATTTATGGACATTTGTATTGGTGCTACTTCAGGATTATTAGAAGTAAAACAGAAATGAAATTTATGTATAAGCCTTTGCATATGCATTCTCTTCTCTTAAGAGATAATAGAATATGGAATGGCTGGTCTATAGAGCAGGTAAATTTTGAACTTTCATCTTTTGGCGTCATTGTTTGTTCAATACAAAGTTGCCCTAGCAAGTCCTGAAACTATATGGGACAGACTTGCCTCAACCTTCCAATAATTCTTATGCCTCTGTCTCTCAATTATTAAAGAGTGGATTTTAATGTCCAACTATGTATTTAATGTTTAAAGAAGTTAAAAATTATTTTCCACAGTAGCTATAGGATTAACTATATAAAGATATAAATGACCACTTATATATAGTAATATGTATTATTATAAATAGTTATATAATACTATATTGAATTATATTATATTATACAGTCAATGATTTTGTATGTATAATATAAATAATATATGTTTAAAGAATACAATGTGATGATTTAAATACAGTGCATAATAATTACTACAAGCAAGTCAACAAATCAATACATTTTATAGTTACCATTGTGTGTGTGTGTGTGTGTAACACTTAAGATCTACTGTCCTAGCAACTTTAAAATCAAAATCTAATGACATTAAAGTCACCATGTTGTATATTAGATCCCAAAATTCATTATTGTATAATTGATTGTTGTTTTATTTAACAAACTTTGCATTTTGCCATCCTAGTCAATGTGTGTGAAATCTCTGGTTTCTCTATACTCTCACCAGACTTGATATTCCCAGCTATCTTAATGACCACACAGAAGTTTTTCATATGGTGTTACTTTGCATTTCCTCAATAATGCTGCCAGACATTTTTCATGGGTGTAGATTTACCTGACATTCATTTATCTTCTTTGATAATGAGTCTATTCAAATTCTTTACCCAATTTTAAGTTGGGTCATTTCTTACCTTTTCATTCAGATGTGACATGACACCTATATAGAGGAGTATGAAGAGATATTTTAGTGGATATCCAGATGCCAGCTGATTCTTCCCTGTTCATGCCTGGGTGTTGAGGTCAATTACCATAAGCACAATGAGGATCCCTTCTTTGAGGGATGACTTGACACCATGATTTCATGAGACCAGTCTTCAGATTCAGTGGGAAGCAGAATATGAACAGCCCTGGTCTTAGAACCAGGAATTCTAGATCATAGGCCAGTTGTATGGATCCTCAGTTGAAAGTACAGGGCTATTTCTGCTTTCCTCAAGGACACCCAGATATTTGAAATTATGGCTTACTGAGAGTTTTACTACATTCTGAGTGTATCATTTCTGATGCATCATTGTGTCATTGTTCTATCAATCGATCAACTTATGAATAGTTTCTTTTTTTGTAATGGACTGTGAATTCCATAGTCAGATATTTTCTAACCTTCTTTGAATTAAAACAACAAAAATGTAATACATAATTACATAATGTGTTATATGAATGTCAGCCCAGGTGGTAGTGCTTGCTAAAGCCTTTTTTCCCTTTAATTTATGTCTACAGGTGGGTGTTTGTGGGAATCTGTGCCATGTTTGTTTAGGTGCTAAGAAAAGGGCATTTGTCCCCTGATCCAGTTACAGGAGCTAGAATTATAAGCAGTGACCTGCCCAATGTGGGTACTAAGAGCTAAACTCTGATCATCTAGAAAGACAGCAGGTGTTCTAAACCAGGGAGCCATCTTCCGGCCCCATCACTGAGGCTTTGATGGCAGGAAAACAGATTCACAGATGTGATAGAGTCACAGTGTGCTACTCCTCTCTCTGGTGTGGAAGAGGCCAACATAATGTATTTGCCACCATGTATGACACTGTCATCTTTGATCTCTGTTGCTGGCAGGTTGGGCATTTGACAGTGGTAGCGAGGAGGTAGAATGTGTTGCTGACCTCAGACCTAACTTCTTCCCTGCCACCGTTGGTCAACAACAGTGGCTGGTTGAGGTAACAGGTTAAGCCATTTCATCTGTCTTACCTTCAGGGCTTGTACTAAGAGGTTATTAAAAATCAATGTACAGAGCTTCATGACACATACCCAGTCCTCTAGGTCCACCCACATGCCTCTTCCTTTGATCTATACATTCCAATTTTTTAATCTTCTTTCTAAACTTCTGACAGAGCACCCAGCCTATTTATTACTGACAATAGTCTTAAATAATTCTATGCCATATTTCTATCTGCTTTTCTTTTTATATGGTATAGCCAGCAAAACTCTGCTCATTGGGAGAATTTTCTTTTGCTTTCATTTTCTCAGACTGTTCATGACTGGGTGCTTCAGCTTTGCCAGCTAGCCCAGCTGCACTTCAGGTAAACTCTTTTTTTCCTCTACCCTGCTGTACCCTCAGAAGGCCCCAGTGCCTCTGAGTGGGGAAACAGAGCATGTGTATCTGGACTGTTTATTCAGGAAGCTCCCTAATGCTTTCTGGTCCCATCAGGACAGTCCTAGATACTTCATTTTCACCCCATTTTGATCTTTTTCTTTGTTTTTTTGTGACATAGTAGGTATGAGGAATTCACCTTTGTAACATATCTTTCCATCTGCATGTTGTGAATAGTGAGTTGATATCAAGATGAAGATCTCTCTCATGACTATGTTACAATGTCTTAGAGATTACCTGTTTACAGTACTTTGTCAGAAGCAAACTACTAAGTCCAGCCCATGTTCCATGAAAGGAGAACTGAGCTCTACTTCTAGAATACAGGCATATCAAATGTTGGTTTCATCAAAAACCATCACACATGACATCAACCAAAGTCATTTGCATCAAAGGTGTCATATCTACTCCGGCAAATGTAACTGAAACAACTATTTGGTTGAGTTTATTATCTTCAAGAACAAGATGGTTTTTTTGAAAAGAGTCAGACTGATTGAATGATGAATGAAGGATGGTACTTTGCATCCCCAGGGATTCAGCATTGCTCCTTTGTGACTGTCTTAGTGAGAAAGCAAACACATTGCACATATGACAAATGTTCTCCCCTATTGTTGTAGCTTCAAGCTCACACTTCAAGGAATCAATGCAGAAGTTTCACAACTGTCAAGTACATTCATTGCAATCACACACCAGAGAATCAAAGGAATTGTGGGATAATGATTGTGTACACTGTAAAATGTTATCACTGGTATTGGTTTAATAAAAGGATGATTGATCAGCAACCAGGTTGAAAGTATAGGCAGATGAGAATTGTGGGAAGAGGAAAAGCAGAGAAGGAGATGCCAGCCAGATGTAGAGGTCACAAGATGAGAATGGTGCAATGAGCAAAGGTACCAAGCCACATAGCTAAACATAGATAAGAGTTATAATTTAATTTAAGCAAAAGAGCTAGATAGTAATAAGCTTGAACTACAGGCCCAGCATTTACTATTGTACTCAGCCTCCAAGTCTGCCCTGGCCAGCAGGGTCTTCAACATGGACCCAAAACTGGGATAAGACAAATGAAGAAAACAGGAACACAGAGGAGTTTTCACTCAAGCTTTGACACACTTTAATCTTCCAGGCATGGTTTAAGTAGAATCTCAGAGTGTGGAATGCAGGTAGCAGCGAGAAAGGGGAGGGTTATTCAAAAAATGGTTGCAAGCCTGAGAGGGGGAAGTAACAGATAGGGTAGAACTGATATGGAAATCTATCTGTTCTCAGTTGAATGCCTGGAAAATGTCACCTGCTGAACTGAGAGGATCAAAGGAAGCCACCTAGTCTTCTGACAAATGGCTATTTAGGGTGTGAACTGCTGGTAAATGGCTAGCTGTAGAAGCTAACTTATAAACCGAAAAAATGGCTGTTAGGTTTTGGCTCCCAACACAAATAAATTATTTGGAAACCAATGCTGGGTATTAAAGTTTCTGACTACAATGTTGCCTAGTGTATCTCTTTTCTCCAGACTACCACATGGCACTCTGTTATTTCTATCTGTTTTTTCTCTTCTCAGTGGATAGTCTTAGTTTTATATTTTTAAGATGATTTGTTCCCAGTGACTACAAAGTACCAAGTTTTGGGAGCCAAAGACAACTTATTTTTTTAGCTCCTATAGCTAGCCAGCATTCTTTACCCCAGATAGCTATTTACCAGAAGGCTACATTCCCTATTGTTTGTAGCTTAACCATGACTCCTGACAGTCCGGTCTGACTCTCTTAGCTCAGCAGGTGACATCCTCCAGCCTTCTCCTGTAAGCTCCCTTAGCTCAGCAGGTGACATCCTCTAGATCCTCAACAGATAACAGATAGATTTCCATATCAATTCTACCCTGTCTTACTTTGTCTCACAGGCCTGCCACATTCTCTTGTATTTCCCACCCCCCTTCCTCCCAGCTACCTGCATGGCAGAAATTCTGCATAAATATTGCTGTAACAATAAAACTTGAAGAGGACTTGAACGGAGAGATTTGTCTTGTCCTTCCATTCTTTCGTGTTCCTGCCTTCCATTTGATTCCTTCCCAGGTCTAGTTCCACGCTGAAAACCCTGCTGGTCAGGGCACATGTGAGCATGTGCCATTGTATGCACGTGGATGTCAGAGGTCAACTTGCAGGATTCAGTTCTCTATTTCCACCATCTGGGTTCTGAGGATCAACTCAGTTTGTTGGGCAGAGTAACAGTTGCCTTTACAGTGGAGTCATTTCATTAGCTTCTAAATTGATTATTATTGAGACACTTGAATTGGTTTTAAAATTCATGAATATTTTCAATCTTTTCTTAAAACATGTAAAGATCTAGCTACTACCATTTTTGCTGAATCATAGAAATGATGCTCATATAGACAGGTCAAGTGCTTTATGATTTTTTTTAATCCACCATTCTTTACTGTCTCCTTCACATAAGACTAACTAATATGCACCATTCACCTACATATGAATGGAACTATATTTAAATAGAGTTAAGAATCAAGTGATTTTTTTTTTTATACTCAGATTCCTTACAAAATTGGGAAAAAACTAAATATACATGGAGAGTTATATATCAAGAAAAATGAGAAAAGCATTCTCTGGAAGTAAGAAGGAACAAATATAATTTTCAATTGTTTAATATGTAATATTAAGTAAAACATGCCTGGGCTGTAGAGATCAATTTAAGACATAAGAACCTTGTGATTGCAATCCTTACTCTAATCTGCAGAGAAGTAATGCTACATTTCACCTCCTTCAGGCTTTACAGGCTCTTTACTTCCTTAGAAGAACACTATAATTCTCCCTTTCCTGCAAATCCATTTTTTTTTTTAAATATTGATTTCATCTTAACACAGGTAGGACCTACCCACTTCCCATATGTTGCCTTTGAGGAATGGAAAGATGTTGGGAGCCAAAGTCAAGTTAGCCATATTTTATGTTAGCTCCTATAGCTAGCCAGCAGTCTTTACCCTAGATAGCAATTTACCAGAAGGCTACATCCTTATTGTTTTTAGCTAAACCATGACTCAACAGTTAGTCCCCCCTGATTCTCTCAGCTCAGCAGGTAACATCCCCCAGGCCTTCTCCTTTGACTCTCTCAGCTCAGCATGTGACATCCTCCAGGTCCTCAACTGATAACAGATAGATTTCCATATCAATTCTACCCTGTCTGTTACTTCCTCTCACAGGTTTGCCACCTTCTTTTGTATATCCCACCCCCTTTCCTCCCAGCTACCTGCATGGCAGAGATTCTGTATAAATACTGGCTGAAACAATAAAGCAGAGGAGGACTTGAACAGATAGATATGTCTTGTCCTTCCGTTCTTTGTGTTCCTGCCTTCCATTTGTTTTGTTCCTAGATTCAGGTCCACACTGAAGACCCTGCTGGCCGGGGCAGAAAGAGAGATTCATTGCTAGTTCATACAGGTCATTAACTGTTTGTAACTACGCACAAAAAGATGCTCTACATAAATAATATATAATATATGTTTTATATGTGTACATATATGCATATATATGTACAATTATCTAGTTTACAAAGCAATTCAAAACAATATCTTAAATAGTAGTTGGGGTGTGGGTTCATTGTCATCAAACTCTTTCAAAGAAACAAAGATAGCATTATATTCGTACATCTTTCTCCATCACCTTTTCCTCTTCATCTGAGTCTGTTACAAATGTAAGTACATCACTGAGCTATCAGACCCAGTATTCACTGAAAGCCAAGCAGGGTGTTTTTGGGTGAGAGCCAGATTAGGGATGACTCATTAGAAGCCAAATGCTTGAATGGAAAGCTCCCCTAAAATGGTTCTAACACAAATATTTATAAACATGCTTTTAAAGGTATTGTTTCACTCTTGGAAAGAGAGTTAAGCACCACCTCTCATCCCTAATGATACCATTTTGGTAAAACTTCCTTGCTGTACTTGGAACTGACCTTGCTCTGAGCCTGTCAGAAATAGGGTTTCTATTTTTGGTAACATGACCCCACCTCCCTTGCTTGCTGTTCTAAAATATTACTTTGTTTTGATGACCTCAGCCCATCACTATTTTTAATGCATGGAAAGTTTTTGTGCTTTTATAAAAACTTTGTTTCCTATAGATGTTCCTTATAGTTGCAGGCTGCTCAGAAAACATAACTGTGATTGAATGTAGAACTATGTTTCTTGCTCAGCAAATGTTTACCTCAAGTATATAAGCCTATATTTGAATTCTACACCACTATGTTGCCTTATGTTTAAAACAGCTCTCTTGATTCCTCTGTGAATAAAATAAAGAGGGTTCAACGTGGATAGATATTACAGGTACACAGCAGTTCATTTAGATAAATCATACGTTTGCTTAATATTCTAAAGTCCTTGACTGGACTGATTTGCAGCTCCTGTTAATGAAGGTAGCCATGCTGGCATTGAAAGGCTCATGTGTTTTCATCTGGTTCCCTATTGAAGAGTCAGCAAGGGCTTGGGGGCTAATAGGCAAAGGGACCAGCCCTCCCACTGAACCAAGCCACTTCCCCTTTTCTATGGCTCTTTCTAGAGATCTTAACTTTGTTGGTATCTGTTTTTAAGGGCATTGAGCCACACAGACTTCTAAGAATAAGAAACATCCTCTTTTACAGATTTGTCTCCTATTCAAGAGACCAACTGAGTCTTAAGTCCATGTGAAGAAAAGATGACAGGCTCTGAAGGACTCCCACTTTGAAGCCGGAAGTACTCATTACTGTAGTACATGCCTCCTTAAATGTCTGTCCCACAGGAATCCAGGCTACAGACATATACCTGCCTCCTTTGGTGAGGAGCCTAAGAGCATGACTTTTCTGGGTAGCATCATCCCTCAAATTTCTGGACTTTCCTTTACTAAGTATAAAAATATTAACCACAGAAAAAGGAGCTTCCATGGACTATGGCTAAGGGAGAGAGGTAGTAAAATAAAAACTTTGATGTCTTCCTTTCTGTCTTTTGTAAGAGGTAGCTTTTAAATGACTGATATGTATTACTTTTGTAGTTGTTGGGTTTTATTTTGGGGGTTTTTGTTGTTGCTTTTATTTTTCTAGACAAGGTTTCTCTGTGTAGCCTTGGCTGTTCTGTAACCTACTCGGTAGACCAGACTGGCCTCCAGCTCACAGAGATCTGCCTGCTTCTGCCTCCCAAGTGCTGGCATTAAAGACACGCACTGCCAGGCATTTTTGTAGTTTTTAAAACTCTACTTGAAACCAGAAATTATAAATATCTTAGATATCCGTTGAATAGATGAATAGATATCCAATGAATAGATAATGAAAGCGTAGTACATTCACACTATAGAATATTATTCAGCTATTCAAAAACAAACAAAACAAAAATTGTAGCTAAATGGATAAAGCTAAACATTATCATCCTGAGTGAGGTGAACCAGACCTACTAAGAGAAACTTCAAATGCTTTCTCTTATATGTGGATGTTAGTTATTAGCTTTAATTGTGTGTATTTTATTTAGAATAGCCAGAAATGTTCCAAGGAAAGGAAAATATAATCTAGCTATAAATGGAAGAAAGAGGAAACTAAAATATGAGGATTAAGTGGGGAGGGGCCGAGAGGGAAAGGGCAAGGAAGGATGGCCAATATTCCTTTGTAAACAAAGACACACTCTTGCCTCCTCAACCAGAAGCAAACTCGGCCCTTGTGTGATGCTTCATTCTCATCTTTTCAAGACCTCATCCCTCTATGAGTCACAAAGTAAGGATGCCTCTGGAGAGCCTTGAATGTCCTCCTTCTGGTTAGCTTTCCTGACTCTACTGCTCATGGGCTTTCTGTTATCTGAGTGATGGATCTCATTGGCTTTCCTGTTTGTTGACAGAATTTGGACAGTTTTTCAGAAGTCCCTCTTCAGAATCTTCTGCTTTAACTTGATGTCTCTAATGAGCTGGCTGGTTTGTGAGTCACGTAAACCATCCATCAAACACCAACTGTAAATAATATAAGGTGGGCACAGAATGAACACCCACAGGTCAGTACTCAGGACAGAGCAAAGGAGTCTTCTGGTATTTATCCAGGGGATTTCTCTTTTCCTTCCATTTGGGATCTCTGCAGTGTTTTAGATATAGTGGCACTGGGTGGAAGAATCACAGATTTAAAAAAAAAAATGGTGCCCTGCCATCATCTATTGAGTTAAATCATTTCTTCTCCCCCTTGTGAAACTGTTCAGTGCTGGACCAGGCAGGTATGTGTGACCTTAAACTGGAGTCATTCTCCAGGCAGAAGGATAGCTTTGTACAGACTGACAGTTTTAGGATACTAGTTTAAATTACAAGCAATGGGTAGGATTTGGGTGGCCAGGAGTTTGTTTATATCAAATATCCCCTAGTTTTTGCAATCCCCATATGCTTTAACATGTATCAATTTTTTTTTGCTAAATTCATATGAAAACAAACATACATGTCTGTTCTAGTCTACTAGAAACAAAAGACAAAATTCAGTGATTCACAAATGCATGGAAATAGATCAAACAATTTAGCCTGTATTTGAAAGGAAAACAGCTAGACAGAGTGGAGTTGTTTATTATTTTTTTACAATGGTTCTGAATATGAGTCAGTGTAGGCCTGCATGGGTAGATGCATGGGTGGATACATCTGTGGGTGTCAAAATGAGACAACCAGAGATAAATAGTGCAGATCTGCAGCTAGTAAATTACTGTAATAGTAAAATCAATTTACAGGCACAGTGCTTTATAGAACCCTTAAAAAATAGTATTAGACAAAAAAATGGCCATACACAGGAGTATTTAAAATGCCAATTGCCTCCTACAAAGAACTTAAATTACCCTCCTTTCATAATACTATTCCATTTTCATTACCATGTACTTGAGATTTGGTAATTGGCGCATATGAAACTCTATCTTTTATTTATGGTAGTCAAAACCTTCTAAACCTGAGAAGATTCAGAGAGGTTTACTATATATCTTTACCTAAAAATGACCTTCAACTAATCATAAATCACAAAGTGACAGAAAATTACTTGTGAAGGCAAAAAAAGTCAGGATGGATGAGAGGAAGAAAAGGATTTTACCCACGGTTATAGATTGATGATTTCCAAAATACCTTGTGTTCATGATTGACTCTGATTCTAGATTAACTCATATCTATATATAAATTATATGATTGCATTTATTGAGAGGTATGTAACTCTTGGTGTGTCTTTGTTTATGTACCTGGATTATACTTATTTGTGAATGTGCATTTGTATGTATGTCTCATGGCTCAGCCAATAGCATCTTTGTATACTTAATAAAGTATAGCTACCTGTCTTCAAACTTACCCACTTATCAGTGTTAACATTTTGTCTTTGATTTTGCTTCATTATTATTGTCATTGTTGTTGTGGACAGGGCCACCAAGGCTGTTGTGGCCCTTTTGCCTCAGCTTCCTGAGTGGTAGGATTATATTCCTAGCTTTTGATTTCTTCTTTATTGTATAAAAACAAATGTAACCTACAATTTTCCATTTATAACCATTTTTAAGTTTACTTTTAATGACTCAATTACACTCACATTGTTGGACAAACAACAGTAATGATCTGGTCCCCAAGATTTTTTATTGGCTAACAGAGACTCTGAGGCCACAAAGCAGTAACTCCCCCATTGTCCTCCCTGGCTGTGGAGAGTAGGTGAAGTCTTGAGTGAAGATATTTTGTTAACATGTTAACATAACATGGCCATGTCAAAGACACCAATGCCTCACACTCGTGGGGATGACAAGGCCTTCACCTAATCTGAGTATGCATGCTGACCAACTAGTCAACATTTAGCTTAAAACAGTACATGCAAAAAGTACTGGCCCCTTGTCCTATATGATAGCTTGATCACACTCCCCAAGACTGCTCTCCCTACTGATACTGGCTAACTTGTCTTTTCATTAAATCTGTATATAATAGGCTCACTAGGTATCCAGTTGCTAGTGAGTCTTCATCCAAGTGTGCAGCTCTCTGGATCCCAGTTTTATTTTGCTTGTGTTTGACTTTCTTACTCTCCTCTTGCTCCCAGTCAAGTGTCCAGGAATCAGCTTCATGGCCATGGTCCCTGGAAACCTCTAACTTACTGAATTTCACTACAAATTTACCTATTGTAGATATTTCATGTAAGTGGAATCATGCAATATTTGTCTTTTATGTGAAGATTATTTCACTTAAGGTGCATCCATGTTGTGGCACATATCAAAACTTACCCTTATGACTAAATAAGAGTCTATTTCATATGTGCAGATAGATAGTCCTCAATTTACAGTGGAGTAAGATCCCAATAAAACCATGATGTGCTAAAAGTATAAGTCAAACCAGACATAGTAGCATATATCTGTAATTTTATCACTTATCAGGGCAGAGGCAGAAGGATTAAGAAAGTGCCCAAGGCCAACTTCTAGTACATAGCATGTTTGAGATGAGCCTGGGTAACATAAGATCCTGCCTCCCATTTAAAAAAGAAAATAGTATAAGTCTTGAGAGTATTTAATATACCTGTCTTAGGGTTTCTATAGCTGAGATGTAACACCATGACCAAAGCAACTTGGCAGGAAAAGGATTTATTTAGCTTACATTTCCGTACACTGTTAGCCAATGAAGGAAGTCAAGACAGGAACTCAACCAAGGAAGAACCTGTTGGCAGGAGCTGATGCAGAGGCCATGGAGGGTGCTGCTTACTGGTTTGTTTCCCATGGCTTACTCAGCCTGCTTTCTTTTGGAATCTAGGAACATCCTCCCAGGGATGGCATCAGCTGCAATAGACTGGACCCTTCTACATCAATCATTAATTAAGAAAATGCCATACGGGCTTGTGTACAGCTAGATCTTAAATTTTTTTTTTGATTTATTTATTTATTATGCATACAGTTTTACAGAAGAGGGCGCCAGACCTCATCATAGATGGTTGTGAGCCACCATGTGGTTTTGCTGGGAATTGAACTCAGGACCTCTGGAAGAACAGTCAGTGCTCTTAACCTCTGAGCCATCTCTCCAGCCCCTACAGCTAGATCTTATGGAGGCATTTTATTAATTGAGATTACCTCCTCTTGGAAGATTTGAGCTTGTATCAAGTTGACTTAAAATAATAATACAACTGACTCCTTGTCAGCTTGACATACAAACATTTCATTGATCCACCATCTTTTCTTTCTTGTTCATCCCCAGGATTGCATATTAATAACACCACAATATAAAGCATTTTACAAACTTACAAAAGTTCCACAGTCTTTACAAATTCCAATCTGTTTAAAAATTCAAAGCCTTTTTTGAAACCTAAAATCTCTCTCTTTCTCTCTTTTTTTCTTTTCTTTTTTTTTTTTTTTTAAAAAAAAAAACAGTCTCTCAACTGTGGATCTTGTAAAATAAAAAATAAGTAAAATACTTTCTCACTTCAAGAGGGAAGAATATTGGCACAGTCACAATCTGAATGAAGCAAAACTGAAGCTCCAACAGTGTAAACCACACAAGTCCAAAGTTGGGGAATCACTCTTCTGGGCCCCTCCAAAGGGCTTGGTCACTTCTCCAGCTCTGCCCTCTGCAGCACACAGCTTGTCTTCTAGGCTCCCACTAGCTCCCATCTACTGTTGTTGCTGTTCTTGGTGGTCATCCCATGGTACTGGCACTTCCAAAATGCTGAAGTCTTTCCCTGCAGCTTGCCTGTACTTTCACCAGTAGATGCTCCTGGGTTCTCTCCAGGGATTCCAGCCCTGCCACACAGTGCCAAGCATCAACTGTTCTTTACAACCCTTTCATACCACCTGGAAACTCTTACACTATCAGGTTTGGCTGCCAAGAGGATATACAACCTTGGCCACTTCTGGAAACTCTTGAGTTCCAGGAAGACTTGACCTCAATGAAGATCTCAGCTGATTTTTCAGCCCCAGCTTACCACCATCCATCATCCCTGAAGAGCAAAGGTTTCACTTTAGTGGTACTGGCATCTTGCTAATCACAGATGATTCTTCAGCCTCCACTGACCAGATTCTCCTGGTAGAGTCTTCTCTTCTGTCTGAAACTTCATAAGTCAGGCCTCCACCATCTACACTGTCTGAACACTCTTATCTCCCAAGCTCCTACAAAACAACTCACTGAGCTCTCAACATTCAACAGCTTTTCTAGCCCAAAGTTCCAAAGCTCTTCCACAATCCTTCCCCAAACATGGTCAGGTCTGTCACAGCAGTATCCCACAATCCTGGTACTAGTTTGTCTTAGGGTTTCTATTGCTGTGATGAAACACTATAACCAAGGGAAGGGGGAGAGGGGTTATTTGGCTGGTATTTTCATATCACTCTTCATCATTGAACACCTGACCAAGTGAACACTGTGGCTTATCCTGTCCTGTCTTTTACGTGTTCATAATATTTACCTTAGCCTGTCAGTAGACACTGAGAGAATTGCAGTGCATATTGAAGGACCCTGGGTTCTAGGGCTTGACCCAGGCATTCAGTTCAGGTATTCAGCAGAGCACCCCCCCATGAGAACAAGGAACAAAAAGTCTAAAAGTCTGTCCCAGGAAACAGAGTGACCAGCCCAGATAGCTGTAATCAACTCAGATAGGACATAATGGTCTGGTCGAAACTGTGATTAAAATACCAGAAGTTCCAAGCAGAATAGCAGTGACCAACACCAGGTTGTAAAAGCCCCCTGACCAGCTGGTCTTAAGGCAACCCCATGACCACTGTGAGCAACCTTACGATTATAGTGTGACCTTTAAAGTGACCAATCATGTGTTGTCCCTGTTGCTATGGTGATTTTATGGTCTTAGCCTTTAAAAGAGATATGTGATTGCCCCTCCCTTGCTACTCCCTTGCTTTCCAAGGCAGGGAGGTAGCCCGTCTGCAGAAGTAATAAACCTCATGTTATTTTACATCAATGGCCTGGAGTCTGGGTTCTTGGGGCCCCCTTCCCGAGGATAGTATCCTGAGTCTGGGGTCTATCACATATCACTAAACTGCGAAAGATCAAAATTCATAATGTGTTTGCTACTGAGTCTATATCATCCAAGGACTAGAGTAAAGTAAAAAATAACAATAAAGCTTCAGCTGGGGACTATTTAATTACCAATTTTTAATGTTTTTATATAGTCATAGACATGGGTTGTTTCTATCTTGATGTTTTGATTGGTGCTGCTAACACCAGCACCCAAGTATTTAAGTCCTTAAGGCAAACTTTTTGTCTAAGAATAGAATATGAAAGTAGTTTCTATTTAAGACCAAAAATAGTGTTTATGTTTTAGTAAAGGATAGGATCTCAATGCTCACACAGCCAAGTTAATGCTACTCTAGCCACGAGTATCATTGAGAGTCAAATGCAGATTCCTCAAAACATGCTACATGACTTTGGTATCCAGTGGTCGTGGGTAACATGGCTGAGAATATTTTTAGAAATTTCCAAACTAGAGAATTCCTTAATGTGCTGCTTATGAAGAATATTTATTCTATTAGATTCTCACTCAAAGCTAGTAATGTTGTTGGGTGAGGCTGAACTCTGGCTTGCCTCTAGCCCCTTTCCATACCGTTGATACCTATCCAAAAAACTGTCCATTTCTTCTAGGTTTTCCAATTTTGTAGAATACATATTTTCAAAGTATGACCTGATAATTCTCTGAATTTCCTGGGGGTCTGTTGTTATGTCCTCCTTTTCATTTCTGATTTTGTTGATTTGGATACTCTCTCTCTCTGCTTTTTGATTAGTTTGGATAAGGGCTTATCTATCTTGTTGATTTTCTCAAAGAACCAACTCTTAGATTCATTGATTCTTTGGAACTCCTACAGCTGATTAATACCTTCAGCAATGTAGCAGGATACAAGATTAACTCAAAGAAATCAGTAGCCCTTCTATACACTAAAGATAAAAGGGCTGAAAAAGAAATAAAGGAAACATCATCCTTCATAATAGCTGTAAATAGCATTAAATTCCTTGGAGTAACTATAACCAAAGAAGCAACAGATCTAGTTGAAAAAAATTTTAAGTCACTGAAGAAAGAAATTGAAGAGGATATCAGAAAATGGAATGATCTCCCATATTCCTGGATAGGTAGAATCACCATAGTAAAAATGGCAATTTTTCCAAAAGCAATCTACAGATTCAATGCACTGTCTATCAAAATCCCAACACAGTATTTTTTGGGCCTTGAAAGAACAATACTCAACTTCATATGGAATAACAGGAAAGCTAGGATTGCCAAAACAATTTTGCTCAACAAAAGAAACTCAGGAGGCATCACCATCCCTGACTTCAAGTTATACTATAGAGCTACAGTAATAAAAACAGCCTGATACTGGCATAAAAACAGACTTGTGGATCAATGGAATAGAATTGAGGATCCAGGCATTAACCCAAAAACCTATGAACACCTGATCTTTGACAAAGAGGCTCAAAATATTCAATGGAAAAAAGATAGTATCTTTAACAAATGGTGTTGGCATAGCTGGTTGATAGTGTGTAGAAAAATGCAAATAGATCCAAGCCTGTCACCCTGCACAAAACTAAAATCCAAGTGGATTGAAGACCTCAACATAAAGCCAGCCACTCTGAACTTGATAAAAAAGAAAGTGGGAAATATTCTCCAACAAATTGACACAGGTGACCACTTCCTAAATATAACACCAGTGGCATAGACACTAAGAGCAACAATTAATAAGTGGGACTTCCTGAAACTGAGAAGCTTCTGTAAAGCAAAGGACTCTGTCAATAGGACAAAATGACAGCCTAAAGAATGGGAAAAGATTTTCACCAACCCTACAAGTGATAAAGGACTGATCTATAAAATATATAAAAAACTCAAGAAACTAGAGCCCAAAACCTTGAATAACCCAATTAAAAAATGGGTTTCAAATCTAAAAAGGGAATTCTCAATAGAAGAATTACAAATGGCTGAAAGACACTTGAAAAAGTGCTCAACTTCTTTAGCCATCACAGAAATGCAAATCAAAACAACTTTGAGATACCACTTAACACCTGTCAGATTGGATATGATAAAAGTCACAGATGACAGACTATGCTGGAGAGGTTGTAGAGCAAGGGGAACACTCCTCCATTGTTGGTGGGAGTGTAAGCTTGTTCAGCCACTCTGGAATGCAGTATGGCAGTTTCTCAGAAAACTGGGAGTCAATCTCCGCAAGGATCCAGCAATACCACTTCTGGGTGTATACCTAAAAGATGCACATTCTCACTCTAAAGGCATTAGCTCAGTTATGTTCATAGCAGCATTATTCATAATAGCAAGAACCTGGAAACAACCTAGATGCCCCTCAACTGAGGAATGGATTAACAAACTGTAGTACATCTACACAATGGAGTACTACTCAGCAGTATGAAAAATGATATTCTAAAATTTGCAGACAAATGGATGGATTTGGAGAATATCCTCCTGAGCGAGGTATCTCAAACCCAGAAAGATAAGCAGGGAATGTACTCACTCATTAGTGGACTCTAAACAAAAAAAGCACAAAGCAAAGCAAGTTCAAGCTGCAAACCATAACCCCTGAAGAGCTTTGGATCTGAAACACCTGGGAGTGGTACCTTGTGTTGGGAGTCAAAGTTATAAGTTAGCTCTAACAGCTAGCCAGCAGTCTATACTCTAGACAGCAAATACCAGAAAACTACACCCTTATTGTTAAGCTAAACCTTGACTCCAGGCTTTCTCTTTGACCCTCTAAGCTCAGCAGGTAACATCCTCCAGGCCCTTAACTGATAACAGATAGATTTCCATATCAATTCTACCCTGTCTGTTACTTCCTTTCTTTTTTTTTTTTTTAACTTTATTTATTTATTATTTATTCATTTATTTGCCTTGGTGTTTGCCTGGAACTGGAACTACTGACAGTTGTTAGCTGCCATGTGGGTGCTGAGAATTGAACCCGGGTCCTCTGGAAGAGCAGACGGGGCTCTTAACCGCTGAGCCATCTCTCCAGCCCCCCTGTTACTTCCTTTCACAGGCTTGCCACATTCTTTTCAATATCCCACCCCTTTCCTCCCAGCTACCTGCATGGCAGAGATTCTGTATAAATATTGGCTGAAATAATTAAGCAGGAGGACTTGAACAGAGAGATTTGTCTTGTCCTTCCGTCCTAGGTTTAGGTCCATGCTGAAGACCCTGCTGGCCGGGGCAACCTTGATCCCACTCCCTCTAGAGAAACATCTGACTCAGTCTTGATGTTGGGGTGAGGAAACTGGATCTGCCAGGAGTGGATACTGAACTGAGCAATACTGGAACCTTGGGACCTCCTGCCCATGCTGGGGAGGAGATGGAGAGATGGAGAGATGTGAAGAAGAGAGAATGACTGGAAGGTGTGGGAGGGGGAAGGGACCTTGAATAAGGATATACAAGGATAGAAAATGTGACTATTCATAATAAAAAATAAATAAATAAAAGAGCCAAAAAAAAAACTTTTCAAAATAAAGCATTTGCCACACTGACAAAAAGAGGGTGCTGGTGAACTAGGAATCCTGGGGACACCCCACCTCCATGCCTGTTAGAGATGTGAAGATCAGACCTCATCTGAACAAGAGCCCTAAAATAAAGCAGAAGAAATCCACTCATTCAACTTGGCGGATTCTCTATCACAAGCCAACTGTCTAGAACAAAGAAAGCTATGGTTTCCATGGGCAAATGGCTTTATGCTTGGAGAGAAAGGACTGAAAGCCTCCTGGGCCCCTAAAGCAAGTGTCCCATGAAGAAGACAAGGCAGGAATCTCCCTAAATATTCCACCTGCCTCTCCTTTTCCTTTTTCAGAGGCTAGAATGTCTTTTGTAAATCCACATTTTAGAGTATTCAAGATCCTAGCACCTCTCTTTATACAGAATTTTTCTTTTTGTTCTCATTTCCCCCTTTCTCCTCACCTATTCTCCCAAATGGAAACTCTCACCCTGGGTCTAAAATTTAAACAAAGCAATTTTGCCACCTCTGATTTTCCTCTTATCACTTGATTTCTGAGCGAGTTTTACAGCAGCTGGCAGTTCCTTTTCTGGACTCACTCCTGGAAACCTTGCAGTCTGTTTCACACATTCCCTCCTGAAACTGTATGCTCAGAGGCCGCTGGTTGCTGTTAGAACAGGCAGTAAGTGCCAACTCCTCACAGAAAGCAGCACAGAGTCTGACATCTCCGCCTTGGTTCTGTGTGTGTGTCTGTGCATGTAGGCCTTTGAGACTCATTCATTCTTAACCAGTTTTATTTCCCTTTGAGGCTAAGGCAACTGAGACATCTTACTGCCATCCTTTTACAATGTCCAGTCCCCTTCCCAAAAGGCACCTAAATGTCTTTTGTTGGATTCCAAGAACAGCAGAGCCTTGCAAAACAGACCACTTCTTGATAAGGTCAAATATTCACCAGATCGAGGCTGCACCCTGGTATAGAAGGGATCATCTCCTAAGAACCAGATTGTTCCTTTCAGTTATAAAGACTTATTAGATCATCTTGTTGACCCAGAGCTGGGACAATGAGTAGACCATGGCTGGACCAGAGCCCTTCACAGCTCTTGTGTTTTGTTCCAGTTCCCGCCCCTTAAACTTATAGGTCATGTATTACCCTGAAGATGAGCTGGGCCCCAATCTGCCCCTCCTCTCATGTTTGTGTTGATTACATTTCCTTTCTCACATTTTCACCATTGCTTCCTTAATTGTCATATTGAAGTGGGTGGCAGGCTAATTTTACTGAGGCAGCCAGAGTTGTAGCTTTTGACCTAAAGACTCCAGTCACACAATCTCTCAGAAACTCCTCACCCTTGTCTTTTAGATTCACACTTTTTCTGCCATCAATTGTACAGATGTGCATGGCTGAGCTCTGGCTTCTTTTCCTTCCTCTGAAATAAAGGTGTCCCCAAAGTTTTCTCCTGCCTCTTCTTCCTGTGCTTATGGCTGCAAACTGAACATATGGCCATGTAACACATAGAAACAGGGATACTTTCTAGATATGACACCAGCAGGTGTCATTAAGCAATCAACCTGGCATATATTTAAACAAACTTAGATGGGGTAGGCCAGACATGCCACATGGCCTCCATGCAATAAGGCTGATGGCATAAGACAACACAGTGTTTTACATTGTCTTTTTATAGTAGAAGTTATATTCTAAGATAGTACTAAAATAAATAAAAAATCCAGTACAGTCAACATCTAAGCCAGGAACAGCCACTTAGTCGTTACTGAGTGTTGTGTGTTGTGCATGGTTGGATATATCCCACTGTTAGACAGCTCATCATACTGTGGGATGTTTACACTAGTATCCCCATAAGTACAATGAATTGCACTGACATTTCAACAGCTACAAATGTCACTAACAAAAGGAACTTTCCTGGCGGCTCCTTCTGTTTACCTTTGCTCTTCTCTACCTTACCTTATCTGGAATTCCATCTTCTTATTTCCCTAGGCTGCTCCCTTAAGGCCCAGCTCTCTTTGATGCTCTGGAGCCTTCTTGTGTGTTTTGAACTGATTTACTAGGCATCCCTTTCACCCCCACTGGGAGCTGCCTAAGTTAGGATTAGACTCCAGGGACCAGAGTAATGTGTTAGAAAAAGGATCAGTTGTTAGCTCCAGGTAAAAGATTCCTTTAGTAGCCTATGCTCACTGCCTTTTAACCTGGATATTTGATAAACTTCTGGGGATGTGAAACATGATAGGGTGACTAACCATGAGTGTGTGTGTGTGCTCATAAAATGCACACGTGTGTAAACATGCCCACAAAATGCACCTGTGTGTGTGTGTGTGTGTGTGTTTATACATGTCTATAGAGTGCACATGTAGGCAGTGCTTGTCTCTATAGACAACCTTGGGTGTTTCTCTCCAAGTACCAGTCACCTTTCTTTTATTATTTATTTTATAATTAAGATTGTATTTTATTTTTAATTATGTGTATCCTGGGGATGGGAGATGTGCACATGAGTGCAATGCTCTCAAAGGCCAGGTGAAGACATTGGATCCCCTGGTGCTAGAGTCATAGGTGGCTTTGAACTGCCCACTATGGGTGCTGGGAACTGAGCTCAGCCCCTGTGGAATAGTAGCAAGGCTGTTAACAAGGAACCATTCCTCTAGCCACACCTTTCTATTGTTGAGACAGGGGCTCTCACTGGTCTGGAATTCACCAAGCGAGCCAATCTGACTGCCTGGTAAACCCCAAGGACCCAACTGCCTCCCCTCCCTAGTGCTGGGACTACAAATACATCCTACCTTGCCTCCATCTGGGATTACTAATTTCTCTTTGATGCCGAAAGAGCAGATAATATATGGCTTTGAGGACTTCCTGTGGGATCTGTAGACTTTAGCTAACTGAAAATAGAAACATAGTATTAAATAATATTTGCTTGCTTTTCCTCATTTAACAATATAAAACAGTGGTTCTCAACATGGGGCTTGTGACCCCTCTGGAGGGGTCAAATGACCTGTCACAGGAGTCATCTACAACCATTTGGAAAACACAGATATTTGTATTACAATTCATAACAACAGAAAATTAGTTATAAAGTATCAGTGAAATAATTTTATGGTTGGGGGTCACCACAACGTGAGGAATTGTATTAAAGGGTCCCAGCATTAGAAAGGTTGAGAACCACTGTTCTAGAATTAAGGAATGTAGGAGATTTGAATTCTGGCATGATCTGTCATACAGTAATCCAACCTCATTTCTGTCTCCTCTCCTCATCTTCTCTACAGAAGTTAGGAACTATGAATATCTTCTTTACCATCTTTCTTTGCACCAGTGGTGGTCATGTGACATAGTCTCGTCCAATGAGACTAAAACTCTTATAAAGTTCTCCTGAAAAGAGCTCTGTAAGAATTCTAGGTAGGCTACTTTCCAGATGGCAGAGGCAGGCACAGTTACTTTTGCCCACAGAGATCTCAGAGAGGCACTCTCTGTGTTGTGTACCCTGTATAAGGCCTCCTCTTCAGTTACATGAAAAAGAATATTATCACACTTGACTTGTCAGTCAGAGCGGCCTGACACTGTCAGGCAAGCTTCCTACAAGAAAGCCGGTTTCCTGTTGGCCTCTGAGAGAAATCCAGAAAACAATCTGCTAACAGGCTCCAAGTGGCTTCTGGAAATTGAGGGCCCTAGATGAGGAACAGAATCATGCCAATAATCAGTTAGCCTGAAAGAGGACCCTGAGCCTCCGACGACACAGAGATGCTGTAGCCAGGTGATTTCCCAAGCATAGAACTCAGTTAACCAGTGATGGGACCTCTGATCTTAGAAACCATGATTGTCATTTCTCAGATGCTTTGCTGTGGGAATTTTTTTTTTTTGATCCAATCTCTTTATTGTCAGGTTCCCCCCACCCGTCCCGGCCCCCCACTCTCACTTTCAAACCTATAGAAAACCCCAAGCCTGGGAATGCCCTGGGGAAGAAGGGCAGAAGTGTTCTGCCCCTTGGCCCAGGCAGTGCAGACAGGAAGAGTGCATGGGGTAGGGTGGTAAGGGTAGGCCAGTAACTCCACTTGCAAAGGATGTAGCACTCACTGGCTGGGATGCATGGGAAGAGGAGTGCCTGCTGCCAGCTTTCCTCTGGTACCCACTACAAACTGGCATCCAATGATGTATGCCTGACTTGAGGCCTGAGACAGTGATGCCCTTCTGCTGATGGCCATTTCTCCTGTGTTACTGCAAGGCCCCATCTTCTGCATCTGTGTCCTGGCTGTGCTCCAGTTCCTCCTCACTATGTGTTAGCAGTCCCTCTTCATCACCATCATCTCGAGTTTGGACTTCTTGGGGTGTTCCTGCTTCAGAAGCTGTGTCTTCTTGAGGGGCCGGTGGCCGGCTGCTGCTACTGCAGCTGCCACTACCACCACCACCACTGCTGCCAGCACCAGCACCAGCATTAGCACTGCTGCTGCCACCACTGCTGCCACCTCCTCCTCCTCCACTGCTGCTGCTGTCACCTTTCTTCTTGCCATCTGGGTTGGCTTTTTGTTCCTCAGCAATCTGTTCCAAGCGACCCAACAGGGCATCGATGTTGGACTTGATCTGTGTCAGCTCTGTTTTGATGGTCTGTAGCTCACTGCTCTTTAACTTGATCTTGGCTGATCCAGTAGTGATGGCTGTGGAACGGGCAAAGAGCTTGACAGGTATTGTAGTCTTGACACGGCGAACCAAAGGGACTGTGACACGGGGCCGCTTCACTGGGACTGCCCTGGGCACAGGCACAGGAGAAAGGCGGCTACGATAATCGAACAGCCTGTATATGGCAGTTGCTGCTCTCTTTAGTCCCTTGGGTCTATTGGGCTTGGGCTCTCCAGCCATGTTGATGTCCAGAGTCTGTCCAGCCAGCACCCGTCCATTCTCTCCCAGCACAGCTGCCCGGGCATGGCGCTCGTTAGCATACTGAACAAAGGCATAGCCTTTGTGCACAGAACAGCCAGCCACATGGCCATACTTGGAGAAGATGGTTTCCACGTCTGACTTCTTCACCACAGCTGTGTTTAGGTTTCCAATGAAGACCCGAGAGTTGATGGACTTGGGGTCATTCTTGTTGGTTACATTGCTGGTCTGAATCTTCAAGGACATGGTGTCCACCTGTGTCAAAAATGAATTTAACAAGTTACTTCGTCCTTAGGACTTCAGGGTCAGCAGCAGCTGTCTCTAGAATCGGGGCTCACCCGCGCTGAGGTCCGGAGGAAACCACGCGGCTTGGCTGCGGTCGAAAGGCGGGACAGAGTCAGCGGCCCCGGCCGCCGCGTGAGGAGCCGGAGCACACGCGCGAGAGCCTCGACCGCTTCCGCCCCCTCTGCTTCCCTCGGCTCCGCGCCCCGCCGCACTGGCTGAGGAGCGAGCCCCGCAGCCACGAGTCCTTCTCTTGGCCGCCACCACTCGGGCGCGCGGGGAGGGCCCGGGAAGACAGGCCTCTGCACACGGCCTCGGCTCCAGCCCGGTTCTCGTCTGCGTCCTCCCGGATGGATCGTGTGCCCCGAGCCACCCAAGTACTCAGTCCTCGGCGCCGCTCTGCCCGGCCGCGGCTCTCCAAACGCGTGGGCTCCCCCACGCACCCCCGCGCCTGGCTTTGGAAAAGTCCGGAGCTTCGGCGCCCAGAGGAGGAGGGCGGGGCTGCTGTGGGAATTTATTACCCAGAGGTAACACTGGTGCAGTTTCCTTTCTGCTCAGCCTTGACTGTCATGTGTTTCATAGCCACCTTGAGCTCCTGAAGGCAAAACCAATGAATTTCAAAGCCCCTGGACGTGACTGTTTTCTCCTCTCAACCAAGGTTGGCAGCCACTATTCTTTAGACCAAAAAAAAAAAAAAAAAAAAAAAAAAAAAAAAAAAAAAAAAAAAAAAAAAAAAAAAAAAAAAAAAAAAAAAAAAAAAAAAAGCCTACCTGAATAAGCCAAGCCATGCTAGCAGCTTGTACTTATAGTTAAAATTATTTCCAACTCATCAAGCAGACCTCCAAAATAGTGAGCAAATTCTTCAACCACAGAAAAACATTTCTAAGAAATATATGATGTTTCAGATAGGGGAGAAATATCTACCAGAAAAATGTTAACGTGTCTTCAGCCTCTATAGCTTATAGTCTAGTTCTATGGGGAATGGGGGATTGTGGGGGGTGGGGCAGAAAAAAAATCAAGATAAAGTTCAAATACAGAGTTGTTAGGCCAGGATAACTACTAGTGGACTCACAGAAGGGACACATCCTAACACAGCCTTTGAGAGTGGGAGACAGAGGAGGTGGGCTACACTGGAGATTTTGGGTTGTGCAGCAGGATTACTGGGGAGGAAAACAAACTCCTTGAGATGAGTAAAGACAGGGAATCTAGGCTCAGAGAGAAGTATCTGCCAATTAAATCATGAACAGCCTTGGAGCACTTGGTGTGAGGCTGGGGCAGGGTGACTGGAACTTGCTGTCTACCCTAGGTTTTGATGAGCATCTTGCTGCGGAGGCTGCCTTTACTCCCTCCCCATCAAGGGACAGAATAAGCATTTATTGTTGTCTACTAGGGAAAAATCAAAGTCACACCCCAGCCTTCATCCCTAGGTTAATGCCTGTAGTGCCCATGCTACCTGGGTCAAGCTGGAGCCTGGGGATTAAATAGACACAGTGGCTTGGGTCAGTTATCCAAAGAGAATGCCAATTTATTCAATATCCTTCTTAGGCTTATATACTGAGCTGCCCAGGGAGAAGGACAGTGGGAAATCCTCAGGTGGCTGGAAAATTACTGACTTCAGGTAAAACGCCCAGCGACATACAGGACAATGGGAGATGAGCACAGGATATGCAGCTAACAATTCACAGGTGGGCCTTCAAGGCTCAGTGCAAGTGAAGGTCAAGGCAGGGTCCAACAAATACCTTTAGCCATAGCCTCAAATACAACCACATCCTGAGAGCTGCTGTGCAGTGGGAAGATAGGTCAAAGTCCTTCAAAACTGCACTGCACACAACCATCGGAGAGAAGAGAAATGGATTTGACAAGGGAGGAATCTTGGAAGCTTCAGGCTGGGTCCAACTATGCCATCTCGCCTACAAGATTACTGTCCTTATGAGCCAGAAATTCACTCGGAAATTAGAGAGCCACTGACACTCTTCTTTAAATGAGCAAGTATGTTGAGGTAATAAAATACGACTTCAGAGCTAGGATGGACAGGAAAACAATACTGCAAAAGTTGAGAGGGATGAGATCAATCTGGGTTCCTCTGCAGACCTGTTCCATCCTGTTTGGGGAGCACAGAAAGCTGAAAGAGCCGGGAAAACCTTCCTCAGGTGCAAGGAGTCCTTGGCTCACTTCAGAGGGAACTGTCTGAAAAGCATCTAGATGCTGGAAAAGTCTCTGCAGGGGCAGTAGCTACTGAGCTTGCTAAAGCCTAGGACATGGATGTTTATGGTTTTCCATTCTGAAAATGCCAGATTTACTGAAATTTCATACACATGCAGTAAATCCACACTTTCTCCACCCTGGCCTGGTGAAGATTGACAGCTGTCCTAGGAGTGTGATTCTCCCTTGTAGCTTGCCCAAACTTCCCTTTGCCTCCTTGTCTTATTCGTTTTATGGCTACAGCTTTATTTCTGTCCCTCAGTTCTAGAACATTGCATGAGCAGAACGTACAAGAATGATGGCCTTTGTTTCTGGCATCTTGGTTTTAGCACAGTGTGAGGCCAGTCTCTCAAAGCTTTATGTTTAATCTTCACTGACAAAGGCATCTTTCCTGCTAATCTGAGGCTAAGAGGCAAATATTGTTTTTCTTTCTATCTTAATAAGCTCGCTGAAGTGTGGCAGTAGTTCCCAAATTGGACCTGGAGAGTAATGAGCAATTTCTTCAGGAATCTATTTTGACGGGTTAGCTCAGACAACTTGCACAGCATAAATAATAATAGTAGTATCAATATACACATAGTATATTGTGTATTGATTAGCATTTATAAATACAAAATTTATTTGAATAAAGATTATTTCTAGACCTATATTGTTGCCTTAAGGAGCATGAAAGCACAATTTAAAAGACATTGCAAGGTGGGGTTTGTGCACACCTTACTCACAGATCTGGGAGGCCATCACAAAGGGTTCACAAGGTCAAGGCTGGCCTGGCCTATATAACAACACCTTGCCCCCCAAAATAAGGATTTCAGATGTTCTCAACTGTAGAAAACTTATATAGCATGCACAAGGTTCTGGGTCCAATCCTTATTACACAATAATGAACAGCATAGGATTAACTCATAGAATATGATAACTGAAAGGACACTTCTCATTCTGCTTGACAGTGTAGAATTTCATCCATAGTGGTGGGGTTTAAGACTGTCAAGCCTTCCTGTGATCTTAAATAATCACTTCCCCCTATGTAGCACCTTGTAAAGCAAACAGACAATTATAAAAATATGGAACTAGCCAGTGAGAGCAATGGAACTTGAGACATGCTGGAGAGAAGTCAGTGCTGCCCACCCATGGACATTCAAGCTGAAGAAAAGACAAGTGCCATATTTATGTGTGTATGTGGGCTTGACTCAGCCCTGAGCCATTATGATGGTCTGCCTTTTCTAGAGTAGCCTTACAAAGCTTACAGCTATCAGAAAAATAATCCCTAAGACCTCTCTACCAATTCCATATATCCCTGCCTCCAAAAAACCCACACATCTTCCCTTTGCTGTATGGTTTCTAAAATTCTCAGCTCTTACTTTGAGGCACTCCTGTTGGGCAAGCAGAAATGGTAGGGTTAAAGGTGCGTCAATCTAAATAAATGGAAATTTCCATTATGGGCAGTTGTGGCTCTCTATAAGGGTTGCCATTTGCCACAATCAGATGCTTCTTCAAGGTAAGAGCTACACTTACCTGTGCGTACAAGTCTAAGTACTTAGAATGCTGTTGGGAATTATGCTGGTTTAGTAAAGCACGTGTAAACTATCTATGGGAAAAAGCAAGAGCTAAGTGAGTGAAGGAGGAAGCCCAGAGCCTTGATTACAAAGGGCTTATATAGGGAAAAACTACAAGCAGGAAGCTGTATGTCTTGGCGTTCTCAGGTTGGGTAAGGGGACACAGAGTGAGGTAATCTCTTTTGAAATTATTGGTCAAGCTATAGGCTCTAAACTGCTAACGGCTGTAGAACTGCTAACTGACAGCAAGATATGGGACATCTGCAGGGGCATCTGGTTCTTGTTAAATTTTACTGCCATGCCTCCTGTTTGACTGTGTCTGGGAAGTTTGCTTTGAACTCTGCTGACACAGCACATTTTGGAGGCTTGAGTTCAGCCCCTGGTCACCGTATGGAAGCCTGTTCTCAGGATGGTGTTGGTTTTGCCCTTTCAGAAGTGAAATATGGTGAAGTGGACTTTGGGGCCCAGGGGAACATAATTTCTGACATTGTGTTTCAAGTGAAGTACTTGATGGACAGGTAAATGTAGCATGAATTTGGATTGTATTGAAAGAGACTCAGAGCCAAATATCAGAGAAAGGCTGAAATATCAGAGAGAGGAAACACAATAGTCAAATCTTACCCAGCTGTCTTCCAACTTCCTCAGCCTCACTCCTGGTCACTTTTCCCTGTGCTGTCTTCCTATGCCTCGTTAAATACCCTTCTCACCAGCTGAATCCAATTCAGGTTAGTATTAAAGGCAGAAACTACTCTATTTCAGTAGTCAGCTTTGAACTCACAGAAACACAGGAAGTTCTCTGTCTCTGGAGTTATGGGATTAAAGGCATAGGTCACCACTGCCAGGCTTTCCCTGTGCTGGGATTAAAGGTATGTGCCATTGAAGCCCAGCTGTTTGTCCTTGTACTCAAAGATCAAGAAATTCCTGAACTAGTTTTTGACTGTGGGTTGATCTCTTGATACTCCAGGTTTTATTGGGTATGTAACACATCAGCACAGGTAAATGTAATTCTTCCACAATTTGTCTTCTTAGTGTGTCCTTGGTCCTGGCTACACAACCTATTTCTGAGGCACACTGAAAGGACTGATTGGTTTCTCTGTCTTTTCTTATGCAAAGTCACTGTAAATTTGAATTCCTGTAGTATTTGTGACGGGTTTAAAGATGATTTTTGGAAAGAGTGTTAAGCAAGTGATTACTGAATCCAAGGCTGCGTCTGTTCCTCCCACTTCTTTTGCATCTGATGTAAATACAGTAAATCTGGGTTATGCATATGTGAACATCCTCTGCTGTTGACTGTCAGGCAATCAAATAGCATTTCTCGCCCCCACTCAGACCCATAATTTAGAAGCTTTTCTGCAGTGACACTTGATGCAGCTTAATTATAATGTTCTTCACTGTGGAAAGCTATTTAAAGAACCCCAAAGCCTTGCATTTTTAGTCCTGTTTCTCATGAACGACTGAGAAATTTATCATGTGGCTGATACCCCCTTGAAATTTGATAACTTGCATGTGACTTTTAACAGCACTACTTTCTACTGTGTACAATGCTGATATTTTTAAATATCACATAAAAGTGTGGTCCAGCATAGCTTTACCATTTTAAAACTGTTTTCTCCCATAGCATCAGAAAAAAGAGCATGTCAGATCTCACTTTTATTTTACAAAGGAAATTTTCAAATCCAAATAAGTAAGTGCTTGAATTTGGTACTGAAATAAAGAAATGCTTTTTTTCTGGACACATTCTCTTCCCTTTGCTGGTGGTTACTGGTAGCAACTTGATGCTAATTATCTCCATTCAATGCTAGTCATAACCACCTGCTTGCATCACACTCAGACAGCCCTGCCCACAAGCTCACCCCCAGCCCCTCAGGCCCCTCAAGCTGAATCATCTGCCTCCACCCCCATCCTTCACCTCTTTCCATTGTGCCCCCTTCTTCACTTGGTGCCCTTTTCAGAGGGACACTCTTACACTACCAATGCTTTTCTTTTTCTGTATTATGTTTGCTTGAAAAACCACAATTCTTAGGGAATATTTTTCCCATCATTGAAGATAGCTTCAAAGTTGATAGCATCCATGTTCATCAGCTATACATTAATTCCTGGGCTTAGAGAAGAGCAGAATTTGAGAAACTGAAAATTCACTCAAACATGCACATATGAAAAGGGGTCACTTTAGGAAGCTCCCACATGGGGTAACAGCAGATCCCACTTGAGCTATGTAGCAGCTAGCTTACTGAAAACCCCCTGCTTTCAGCAATGGTTTTGAGGTGTTGGTCAAATCACTGGTTAGCTCCCACACTCTGCTTCCTCAGGCTTAAGTGCTGGCCAAAGGCATGTAAGACAGATGGGAGGCTGTGCCACCTCACAGCTGTGTCTGTCTGTCTGTGTCAGCTCAGCCTACAGAAGTGTGCTCCTACCAGACAGGCACGAAGACACTGCCTGGTGTTAGCTTTTTTCCTTCCTAACTTTTTATCTTCCTAACTTTATGTCTTTGAAGGTTTGCATGTAGATAAATTTCCTCCTGTGTTGAGGACAAATCATTCTTTACCATTTCCCAAAAGTTCATGCTTCCCTCTTATCATTTGGCTAAAGCCTCCCAGCAAGGCCCACAGAAAAGCACCATCCTTTCCATTGCACAAATAGGGAAACAGGTTTAGAAAGAGTGTTGGGAGCCAAAGTCTAACTTAGCCATATTTTATAAGTTAGCTCCTATAGCTAGCCAGCATTCTTTACCCCAGATAGCTATTTACCAGAAGGCTACATTCCCTATTGTTTGTAGCTGATCCATGACTCCTGTTAGTCTGGCTTGATTCTCTTAGCTCAGCAGGTGACACCCTTCAGACCCTCAACAGATAACAGATAGATTTCCATATCAATTCTACCCTGTCTTACTTCCTCTCACAGGCCTGCCATATTCTTTTGTATTTCCCACCCCCTTTTCTCCCAGCTACCTGCATGGCAGAGATTCTGTATAAATATTGCTGTAATAATAAAGCTAGGAGGAGGACTTGAACAGAGAGATTTGTCTTGTCCTTCCATTCTTTCATGTTCCTGCCTTCCATTTGCTTCCTTCCCAGGTCTAGGTCCATGCTGAAGACCCTGCTGGTCGGGGAGAAAAGAGAATCATCATCCTAAAATCAAATCATGGAAACTGACCCCAGCACCAGTCACCCCACCAATCCCTAGTTTTGCCTCCCACTCCTGCTGGTATTTGTCTACTAATAACATTAGATTAGTTTTCTATATAACAAAGACAGGATTTTAGATTTCTTTTGTGCTTTTTTTTCTGCTGCGGTTGTTTTTATTGAAAGGCCATTGCAAGAAAACCCCCCCTCCATCAGCTTTGTTAATTGTAGACTTACTGGAAAATGTTACACCCTGCTCCCACGCCCTATAGTCAGGAAGTTAGCCCGCCATGCTTAAAATATCTGATGTCTAACGTAACTCGGAATTCGTTTACCCACCCAGATTCTGAGAAAAACCACAAAGACATCTGGCCCGGCCAGATGGCTGCACCCTGGAAGACCCTGTTTCCCCGCCATGGTAGAACTGCCCCATAAAAGGCCTGCGAGCCTTGGATTTGGGGTCGCCAGCCTCTTCTCATGCTGTGTGACCTGCAAGCTTGTGTTTAATAAAGCTTCTTTGTAACCCGATATCAGAGTGAAGCTCTCTGTTCTGGACGCCAACTCTATTATTTGGAGGTCCCACCGAGATAGGTAAGGATGGTGGTGAGTCGGTGGGGAAGCAGCTGTTCGGGTAGCCCATGAGGACCCTCGGATGGTGGGGGACAGACATGTCCTGAACCCACAGGCTATAGCTCTGGAGGATGCTCTAGAGTGTGGGGACCCTGAGATAGGGGCTCCGTCTGGTTCCCTTCTGCCTAGGAGATTTTTCAGACGGCCTGGGCCAATAAATCATCTTTTGGTTTCATTTTCTTTACCATTTTGCCGGCTTGTCTCATTTGTGTGTTGTGTCTTGATTTTTCTGTCCTTTTGTGTCTGTCTTTCTCTGGAATGGGGCAGTCTGCCTCCACCCCTTTGTCCCTAACCCTTTCTCACTGGTCTGAAGTGACGGACCACGCTTGTCCGGGATTTTGGGGTGCCCCTGAACCCCCACTCTGGGACTGGTTGGAGGTAAGAACGAGCTCGAATTGTTCTGTGTCTGTTGTGTCTTTGTCTCTTGTCTGGGCGATTTGGCCTCTGTATTTTGTGCCTGCGCAGGACCAGTATTGTTGGGCCAGTGGGGAAGGCAGGCAGACATGCCTTGAGTTTGGGACCCCCTGGTCCCCTCCCTGGAAGTCTCCTCTAGGGTTGTCTGTATTTGGGCCAGTCGGGGAGGCAGGCAGACGTGCCTTGAGTCCGGGCTCCCCTTGTCCCCTCCCTGGAGGTCTCCTCTAGGGTTGTCTGAGAGGAAGGTAGGAGTCTTGGTGTCTCCCCTTCCTGGGGAATGGAGCCATTTGCGGCTGCTCCCGTCTGTATCTCTGTAGCCGAGTTGCCCACTACTCGGATTGTGTTTGTTTTATGTTTGTCAGTTGTCTCAGTGTTTTCTGTTCTGGAGTCTGTCTACAACAGGAAGACTGGGACCAAGAAGCCCGGATCTTCCCAAGACTCAGGGGGACCTGTTGCTGCCTGGGAGCATTCCCATAGCAGCCTTCTGAAAACTGTTCATTGCTCTCTTCATGGTTATCTATGCAAATGTTTTAGCCAGGCTATACCTTTTGATGAATATGTGAGTGCATGAAAACTGTGGCCACAGAATGTGTGTTTGGACTCGTGTGTATGCATTTTTGTTACTCCCGGATGTTACCTGCTCATTTGGTTTCATTTCTGGTCAGAAAGTTCTATTTGCCTTGTTGAGAAGTTTTGTCTGTTTCTCAAGAAAGTTATCTATGCTGTTCTGATGTTTCTAATTTTGTTAAAAGCATAAAGCTGAGACAGAATGGTTTAAATATTTTTGCTATCTCTATTCCCAATAGCAGTCGGTCACCACCCACAGCTGCTGTGACTGCACTTATGGTCAGGAATCAGAACTTAGCAGGAGTTCAAGTGTTATTGATATGACAGTGATAGAAATTATTAAATAAGGTTAAAATCTGTTATAATTAAAAATCTATGCAGGAAAAAAATTAAAAGCATATGACATGACTCCATTTTGCATTGCATTTTTGGTCAGTCACTGAGTGTAGTTGCTGAGACAAAGTGACTGCTGCTTTGATCATTCAGATCCAGTGGATTTGTCATCTTTTACAGAGGTTGGTTACAAATTATTAGATAAGAAAAACAAAAACTCTATTGCTAGTTTCAGATGCTTCATGTTGGTCGTGTGTTGCTACAGTGTATGCATACTGAAAGGAACCACAAAAAAGAACTGTGAAAGTTTTTATGCTGTCCAGAGAATGATAGAGAAGGCAGAGGATTGGGATAATAAAGGGACAGGAAAGAAAATGTCTGCAGCAAAGATGCTTAAGTAATTAGGGAGATTGACTGAAGGTATATATAAAATGCTATAAAACATATATAGAATGTTATAGAAGGTCAGAGGTGATGTAGATTTTGTTTGCTGTGGTTTCTCATACCTGCCAATACTGAATTTTTAAAAAAAGAAACTGTAAGATATTGGTTTAATTCGATTTGGTTTTTCTTCATTTTAGAATTAGCTTTTGATTCTTCACTGCAAAATGTTTATGACATATATATGGTTATATGGACATGTATGTGACTCAGAGATAATTATGTGTGAATGAGAGCTAGCTTTAAATCTGTATGTATATATGTATGTATGTAACTTGGATCCAATTGTGTATGTGTGAATATAACTATAATTGTTAAAATGCTGAAATTAGTTTACTTTTATTAATCATCATGCACTATTGATATTTATGTGATAAGAACTTTGGCAGATGACCTAATTTGAGCATACAGACTCCATGCTGAGTGTATGAATAGATTCTATGTGCTAGAAATTGTTTTAATTTATCTGAAAACAAGTTTATAAGTATGTAATCAAGGTTGCAAAGACAGCTTATCTTGCCAGACATAGATCTTAAATCTAAGTTCAGCACATGGTTTTGAGAACAAACTGTTTTAGGATTTAGAGTGATAATAAAGACATCCATGAAATATTTGTGAAGTGTACTAATGAAAACAATGAAAGCTAATTCAAGGCTATTAAGAAACACAAGCAGTCATTCTTGTAAGTACTGTTATTAATTATAGAGTTGAGATTTAGTCTTTTGTATAAGTTTCGGGGTTAAGCTTACAACAAGTAACTAGAAACAAAGTTTTTCTATTCAGATATTACCTGGGCAGCCCTCATATTTCAGAGATCTGCAGAATATGGCATTTAAAATATTTATTTCTCTGACAGAGACTCCCAGATCCTAACAGTGACCCAAGGTCTCCAAAGAAGATTATGAGACACCAGGATCTTCGTCTGGATTGTAGCAGTGCTGACCTGGGCAAGATGCCATAGCACAATGCCTGCCTGCTGCCATAAACCCGGCCTAGATCTGAGGACATTGGAGAATTGATTGAACCCTTTTGCCTAGACAAAGTAAGGTCAGTCTTCTCCCATATGTCCCTCTACTGTGGGGAAATATCTCCCACATTTAAGGCCTGGCAGCTGAAGATTGATGCTGTTTGGATACTTCCACCTCCAGCTACGTGGAGACCTGGGTATGGCTAACTGGGTATGGACTGGTCTCTGTTGTTTTTAGTAGATTCAAAAGTTGCTCATTCTGCACTTAGGTATAATTTATCCTTCTCAGATCTCTGCAAGTATTGACAGCTGGGCTAGTTATAATTTTGTCAGCTTGGTAGAATTAGACAATCAGATCCTTCTCCAAGGTGATAGCTAGTTTTCAAGCTCATTTTATAAAGCCTGATTGGGAATACTAATATAACTAAAATTCTTATGTCTTTTTGCAATTTGTATGAGCTTAAGAGACTCATAGAATTTGGATCCACCTCACAGAGGCCAAAAAGATTCCAGATGAGTACAGCCTAAGTTTTTCCCACCTGTCTGTCCCTAAGGATGATACTTCTCTCTTCTGGTATGGGGACTCCTGCCCTTCCCAAATTACTAAGACTGGGTCCAAGATTTAAATTCTAACCTTTTGTTCTCAGTTTTAACATATCTCAACAGATTTCCACTTGACTAGGAGCTCTGGACTTGCTGGAAGCCTGTGAACCAGTTCTACGGATTTGGGCTTTTTCCTGCCTCTTGGCTACTAGATCAGACAGCTACGTGCTCCTGACAGAAGCCCTGGAGCTTAGTTCCTTTACTAGCTTTTCAACCTTTTGGGGCCCTAAGAACAATGCCCCAATGCCATCTTGAAGCAGTAAAGAGAATCTACTATGCCCTGGTACACCCCCAAACCCCTAAAAGATTCAAATGCTAAGTTAAAAGGAAACCTGGCATAGGAGACCTCTCTGCGCCCACACAGAGAACATAACAACCACAAATGGGTCCCTTTTCCTAGTCCCAACCCTCAGTCTATATTGGGCATGCAGTACAGGGCTTACCCCGTGTGTCTCAGTCGCTAGTTTCAACCAGTCTAGGGATTTTTGTGTCCTTGTCCGAATCTATCCGGGACTAGTCTATTACCCAGCAGAAGAATTCGAAGAACATTTCACAGGCAGGATCTGAATCCCCAGAGAACCAGTCAGTGTCACCCTAGCCGTGTTGCTAGGAGCAGGGGTGTTAGCCAGAGTGGGAACCGGAAGAGCAGCACTAATAGAAGGTCCCAGGCAATTGGGGATTCTAGAATCGGCTGTCCAACAAGATCTGCAGGCAATCAAAAACTCTGTTACTGCCCTAGAATAATCTTTAACCTCACTATCAGAGGTAGTCCTGCAGAATAGACGGGGACTGGACTTGCTGCTTTTGAAAGAAGGTGGTTTGTGCGCTGCCCTAAAGGAGAGCTGTTGCTTCTTTTTTTTTTTTCCTTCTTTATTTTGTATTTAACAAAAAAACAGTACCATGAATTTAAAATGAGGAAAAGTTAACAATAACTATGAAGAGGATAAGAATCATAAGCATGGCTTATTAAGGGTGGTAATGCAAATAAGATTGCTGCATATATATTTACTATGTGTTCAGCTTTCCCTCTGAAATTTTTTTTCCCATCCATGTATATCTTTATTCAAGGTCCCTTCCCCCTCCCACCACATCTTGACATTTCTCTTCTCTGCAACTCCCTATCCCTTCCCTGGGCAGGTAGCAGACAGTCCTATGGTCCCACTGACCCAATAATGCTTGGATCAGTCTCCACTCCTGGCCAAATCCAGTTTTGTCCCCCCTCCCTCAAGAATGAGTCTGGTATTCCTATAGTTGGAGTGTGGGGTTCGAAGGGTCAGTCCAGGGTGTTTCTGATCCCTAGCTGTTCAGTGGTTGTAGTTTGCCACTTGGGCATGTTTGGCTTTTTTTCTTGTTTGTTTGTTTAGAGACCACTAGTGAGTGAGTACATCCCCTGCTTATCTCTCTGAGATTGTGATACCTCGCTCAGGAGGATATTCTCCAAATCCACCCATTTGCCTGCGAATTTTAGGATATCATTTTTTCTTACTGCTGAGTAGTATTCCATTGTGTAGATGTACCAT
>PVIH01012803.1:45951-61820 GCA_004025045.1 Sigmodon hispidus
GTTTCCAGGTTCTTGCTATTACAAATAATGCTGCTATGAACATAGTTGAGCTAATACCTTTGGTATGTGAATGTGCCTCTTTAGGGTATACACCCAGAAGTGGTATTGCTGGGTCCTTGGGGAGATTGATTCTCAATTTTCTGAGAAACCTCCATATTGCATTCCAAAGTGGCTGAACAAGCTTACACTCCCACCAACATTAAAGGAGTGTTCCCCTTGCTCCACATCCTCTCCAACATAGGCTGTCATCTGTGCCTTTTATCTTAGCCAATCTAACAGGTGTTAGGTGGTATCTCAAGGTTGTTTTGATTTGCATTTCTCTGATGGCTAAAGATGAAGAGCACTTTTTCAGGTGCCTTTCAGCCATTTGTAGTTCCTCTGCTGAGAATTCCCTTTTTAAATCTGTACCCGATTTTTTGATAGGGTTATTCAAGGTTTTGGGCTCTAAATTCTTGAGCTCTTTATATATCTTAGAGATCAGTCCTCTATCACTTATAGGGTTGGTGAAAATCTTTTCCCATTCTGTAGGCTGGCGTTTTGTCCTATTGACAGTGTTCTTGGCTTTGAAGAAGCTTCCCAGCTTCAGGAGATCCCACTTATTGATTGTTGGTCTTAGTGCCTGTGCCACTGGTGTTATATTTAGGAAGTGGTGGCCTGTGCCAATTTGTAGAAGTGTATTTCCCACTTTCTTTTCTATCAAGTTCAAAGTGGTTGGGTTTAAGTTGAGGTCTTTGATCCACTGGATTTGAGTTTTGTGCAGGGTGACAGGCTTGGATCTATTTGCATGTTTCTACACACTTCCATCCAGCTATGCCAACACCATTTGTTAAATATACTATCTTTTTTCCATTGAATGTTTTGGGCCTCTTTGTCAAAGATCAGGTGTTCATAGGTTTTTGGGTTAATGTCTGGATCCTCAATTCTATTCCATTGGTCCACAAGTCTGTTTTTATGCCAGTATCAGGCTGTTTTTATTACCATAGCTCTATAGTATAGTTTGAAGTCACGGATGGTGATACCTCCTGAGGTTCTTTTGTTGAGTAAAATTGTTTTGGCAATCCTGGCTTTCCTGTTATTCCAAATGAAATTGAGTATTGTTCTTTCAAGGTCCAAAAAATATTGTGTTGGGATTTTGATAGGCAGTGCATTGAATCTGTCGATTGCCTTTGGTAGAATTTCCATTTTTACTATGTTGATCCTACCAATCCAGGAACATGGGAGAGCTTTCCATTTTCTGATATCCTCTTCAATTTCTTTCTTCAATGATTTAAAATTTTTGTCAAATAGGTCTGCTACTTCTTTGGTTATAGTTACTCTAAGGTATTTAATACTATTTGTAGCTAATATGAAGGGTAATGTTTCCCTTATTTCTTTTTCAGCTCTTCTATTTTTAGTGTATAGAAGGGCTACTGATTTCTTTGAGTTTATCTTGTATCCTGCTACATTGCTGAAGGTGTTTATCAGGTGTAGTAGTTCCTTGGAAGAATTTTGTGGGTCACTTATGTATACAATCATATCATCTGCAAATAGAGATAGCTTCACTTTTCTTTTCAAATTTGTATGCCCTTAATCTCTTTTTGTTCCCTTATTGCTTTAGCTAAAACTTTGAAAACTATATTGAATAGATAAGGGGAGAGAGGACATCCTTGTCTAGTTCCTGACTTTAGTGGGATTGCTTTGAGTTTTTCTCCATTAAGTCTGATACTGGCTGTCAGCTTCTTCTAAATCGCCTTAATTATATTTAGGTATTCTTCCTGTATTCCTGATCTCTCCAGGGCTTTAATCATAAAGGAGTGTTGGATTTTGTCAAAGGATTTTTCCGCATCTAAGGATATGATAATGTGGTTTTGTTCCTTTAATTTGTTTATATGATGGATAACATTTACAATTTCTCATATGTTAAACCAGCCCTGCATTTCTGGGATGAAGCCTACTTGGTCATGGTGGATGATATCTTTTATGCATTGTTGTATACGGTTAGCCAAAATTTTGTTGAGAATTTTCGCATCAATATTCATGAGGGAAATTGGTCTGTAATTTTCCTTCTTTGTTGTGTCTTTGAGTGGCTTGGGTATTAGGGTGATTATGGCCTCATAAAAGGAATTTGGCAATATTTCTTCAGTTTCAATTGTGTGAAATAGTTTGAGGAGTAACGGTAGTAATTCTTCTTTGACTGTCTGGTAGAATTTGACACTGAAGCCATGTGGACCAGGGCTTTTATTTTTGGGGAGGTTTTTAATAACAGTTTCAATATCCTTAAGGGTTATAGGCCGGTTTAGGTAATTAATCTGATCTTCATTTAATTTTGGTAGATGGTACCTGTCCAGAAAGCTGTCCATTTCTTCTAGGTTTTCCATTTTTGTGGAAAACAGATTTTCAAAATATGACCTGATAATTCTCTGTAATTCCTGGGGGTCTGTTGTTATGTCCCCCTTTTCATTTCTGATTTTGTTGATTTGGACACTCTCTCTCTGTTTTTTGATTAGTTTGGCTAAGGGCTTATCTATCTTGTTAACTTTCTCAAACAACCAACTCTTAGATTCATTGATTCTTTGTATTGTTCTTTTTGTTTCAATTGTATTGATTTCAGCTCTAAGTTTGATTATTTCCTGCCATCTACTCCTTCTAGGTGAGTTTGCTTCTAATTGTTCTAAGGCTTTCAGCTGTGCTGTTAGGTCTCTAGTGTGGGATTTCTCAGGTTTTTTGTATAGGCATCTAGCGCTATGAATTTTCCTCTTAAGACTGCTTTCATTGTGTCCCACAAATTTTGATACGTTGTAGATTCATTTTCATTGAATTCTAGGAAGACTTTGATTTCTTTCTTAATTTCTTCCTTGACCCAAAGATGCTTCAGCTGTTTGATGTTTAGTTTCCATGAGTTGGTAGGCTTTCTTTGTGTTTTGATGTTGTTGAACTCTAACTTTAGGTCCTGGTGGTCTGATATGTTACAAGGGATTATTTCCATTTTTTTGTATCTGCTGATATTTGCTTTATGACCAATTATGTGGTCAATTTTGGAGAAAGTTCCATGAGGAGCTGAGAAATATGTATATTCCTTTGCCTTTGGGTGGAAGGATCTGTAGAAATCTATGAAATCCATTTGTATCATAACCTCATTTAGACTCCTTATTTCTCTGTTGATGCTCTGTCTGGCTGATCTATCCAGGGTTGAAAGTGGGGTATTGAAGTCTCCCACTATTAGGGTATAAGTATTGATGTGGGATTCAAGCTTTAGCAGTGATTCTTTTACATATGTAGGTGTCCCTATATTAGGAGCATAAATATTTAAGATTGAAATCTCCTCTTGACCAATTTTTCCTTTGATGAATAAGTAGTGATCATCTTGGTCCCTTTTAATTGCTTTTAGCTTAAAGTCTACTTTGTTAGGATTGCAACCCCTGCTTGTTTCTTAGGACCATTTGACTGGAAAATCTTTTCCCAACCCTTTATTTTAAGCCTGTGTCTGTCTTTGTAGTTGAGGTGTGTTTCTTGTAGGCAATAGAAGGATGGCTTCTGTTGTTGTATCCATCTTGTTAGTGTGTGACGTTTTATAGGAGAGTTGAGACCATTGATATTAAGGGAAATTAGTGACCATTGATTCATATTTCCTGCCATTTTTGGTGGCAACTTGTTTGTATTTCCTTTCTCTAGAGTATTCTTCTGTGGACTTATTGATTGTTTGTGATTTCGTGGGTGTATCTGAGGTCCTTAGGTTAGAGTTTTCCCTCTAATACTCTGTGTAGTGCTGGATTGGTAGATAGATATTCTTTCAGTCTGGCTTTGTCCTGAAATACCTTGTTTACTCCATCTATGGTGATTGATAATTTTGCAGGGTGTAGTATTCTAGTTTGGCAGCCATGCTGTTTTAGTGTCTGTATAACTTCTGACCAAGCCCTTCTAGCTTTCATCATTTCCATTGAATAGTCAGGCATTATTCTGATGGGTCTGCCTTTGTAGTGTGTTGGCCCTTTTCTTTTGCAGCTCTTAAAATTTTTTCTTTGTTCTGTATGTTTTGTGGCTTGATTATAATGTGGCGCGCTGACTTTTTTGGGATCATATCTATTTGGTGTTCTGTAAGCTTCTTTTATCTTTATAGGCATTTCCTTCTTCAGGTTAGGGAAGTTTTCTTCTATGATTTTATTGAAAACATTATCTGTGCCTTTGAGCTGGTATTCTTCTCCTTCTTCTATTCCTATTATTCTCAAATTAGGTCTTTTCATGGTGTCTGAGATTTCCTGAACATGTTGAGTTATGGCTTTTTTAGTTTTACTATTTTCTTTGACTGATATATCTATTTGAGCTACTGAGTCTTCCACTTCAGAGATTCTATCTTCCATCTCTTGAACTCTGTTTGTTATGCTTGTATCTGTGGTTCCAGCTTTTTTCTTCAGGTTTTCTATTTCCATCTTTGCCTCATTTTGCACCTTTTTTATTGCTTCTATTTCAACTTTTATTTCAGCTTTTAGTTCCTGGCATGTTTCTTTCATAGATTTGTTTATCTCTTCCAATTTTTTGTTTGTATTTTCTTCTATTTCTTTAAGGCTTTTTTCATATCTTTTTTTAGAGCTTCAACGATCATCAAAAAGGAATTTTTGGAGTTGCTTCCTTCTGTTTCCTCTTCATTGCTCAGTTCAGGTCTTGTATTTGTAAGATTGCCACTGTCTTCTGGAGTTACCATGTTGTCCTTTGTATTATTATGTAATTTTTTGCACTGACCTTTGCCCATGGCTTCAGTGGTTCATGATTAGATGGCTCCTGGTCAGTTGCGGCACTCGGTTTTGTGTGCCTCCTGTCACCTCTCTGGTCAGGGTCTGAGTCTGTCCTTCAGAGACCCCTTCAGATGTTGGCTCGCTCAGTTCGAGGTGGCGGTGGGTAGCCATGCAACTTCCCTCAGCAGGAGCTGTGGGTATGATGACCTGCAGAGTTTATCCACCCCTGCTCCAGAGTGCGCTGGGACTCTGCAGACAGCACTTGGTCCTGGGAGTGGAACTGGAAGCCGAGCTGTTGCTTCTACACAGACCATATGAGTGTAGTGAGAAAATCAATGACAAAACTCAGGGAAAGGTTAGATGCCAGGGAGAAGAGCTTATGAGGCTATCAAAACTGGTACAATCAATCCCCATGGCTAATTACATCTTGTCCTCATGATCGGGCCATGTGTCCTCAACTGGATCTCAGCTTTTGTACGGTCCCAGGTGAATGGGGTCAAAATGATGGTCCTAAGACAATGGTACCAGTTGATATCTAATGACGACCTTTAGGATTAAAGGTTGGCACAAGAAAAAGGGGGGGAATGAAAGACCTTTGCAAGAAAAACCCCCCTCCATCAGCTTTGTTAATTGTAGACTTACTGAAAAATGTTACACCCTGCTCCCACGCCCTATAGTCAGGAAGTTAGCCCGCCATGCTTAAATACCTGATGTCTAATGTAACTCAGAATTCATTTACCCACCCAGATTCTGAGAAAAACCACAAAGACATCTGGCCCGGCCAGATGGCTGCACCCTGGAAGACCCTGTTCCCCCGCCCTGGTAGAACTTCCCCATAAAAAGCCTGCGAGCCTTGGATTTGGGGTCGCCAGCCTCTTTTCGTGCTGTGTGACCCGCGAGCTCGTGTTTAATAAAGCTTCTTTGTAACCCGATACCGGAGTCAATCTCTCTGTTCTGGATGCCGACTCTAATATTATTTTCTCTGTAGATACCACACCCCCCTGACACACACACACATACACAGAAGTCAGTACATTTATTTATTCATTTTCTGAAGTTCAGTTTGCACAAGGGGGTGGGCACCATTATCTTCACAGGCTTCAGTGTTCTTTTTCCAGGTTCAAACAGAAAGTGAGTGCACCTGAGGGATGCCTTTTTATTAAAAAATTCAGACACAGATATGATCGAATATATTATATGTATCTATAATATTCTCAAATCATAAATAAAAATACCACTTAAAACCTTAAGTGTATATATAAAAACTGTATATCTGTCTATGATATACAGTTACTAGAATAGAGAATACACTAGAAACACATTCCTTACAATTCTTAGACTTTATGGATTTTTAGCTATATTAAATCAAATCAGATGTATTGAATACCTATTAAGTGTCAAGTATTGGGCATAAAATTGAAAGAACTGTGGTGAGCTAGAAAATGGCAAATCATTTAAAGTTAACACAGCAAAATTCATGTGTGGTACAGGGATGGAGTGATTAGTTCTGGCCAGGTGGGTGGTGAAGTAAAACAGCAACTGAACTTGAGGGATGGGCCAGCCAAGAGGCACAGAGCTTTCCAAAACAGGACACCACATTTGGATGCACAGAGAGAACAAGAGTGAAAGTCCTATTTTGGGAGGGATTCATGTGCTCTCTGGCAGACACTTATGTGCTGTTAGTCAGCAAGGTTCAATACATGAACTTAGCCAGTTCCTCTCTTTGGGAATCCAGAAACTCAGTGCTAAGGGCAATCATGGCTGTCTCCAAAGGCCTCTCTTTAGCTTGAAGATGGCCTCCGGCTTGTGCTCACATGGCCTCTACTCTGTCTGATCTGAACAGAACATCACCATTGTTGGGTTCACTCTCACCCTTATGATCTCATTATTTAATCTTAATGGAGTTTATAGAGGTTTCATTTCTCATAAAGTTACCTGATGGGGGGGTAGGCCCTCCACTTGTGGAACTGTGGAAACACAGTTCTTGTGCAGTTGGGAGGCAGCAAGCCAGAATGGCTACCACAACTCAGGTAGCCTTGGGCTAGTTACCTTACTCACAAGACAGTTGCCAGGCTTCACTCAAATAACTATAGGTTCAGATTTATTCTGGAAGATTGAGCTTGATGTTCTGAGACATCTCAGAGATGTAACCATGTCTGAGATATCTCCCACAGCTGCAGGTTGGGACTTTTTTTCATTTAGTCTTTGCTAGGCAGATAGTTTGTTTGCATTGTTATTATTTTGTTTTGCTTTGTGGTATATTTGTTTTTTTTCTTATGTTTGTTTATTTGTTTTTGACATAGTATCATGTAGCCCAGGCCAGCCTTAAACTTGTTATGTAGCTGATGATAACCATGAATATCTGATCCTCTTGCCTCTACTTTCTGAGGGCTGGGATTATAGGCATATTACTACACACCAGGTTTGGGCAGTACTGGAGGATGAGTACACTGTTCAGCACACTGTCCTGTACATGGTGGCACATATATGATGAGCCAGCAGTGTCCAGTCTTGTTAAGAAGCTTTGGCTCCCAGAGCACAACATAAAAGTTAGTGGAAACAGGTTGTCTATTTTAGAAAGTACCCATAAGACTGGCTATGCTTAGATATTTTGAAGGAAAGCAAGGTTTTCATAATCGAATCTAAACACAAATATTCTCATCTCTCATAATGTCAGATACACTAGGTACCACTACAATTTTGATTGACATGCTTAGTATTTTATGTTGCTGGTCAATGAGAACTCATGGAAATCCCTGCATATTATATATGCTTTAACTTTTTTTTTTCAAGGCCTTGAGATGGACCAGCAGTAAACATATTTTCTTCCAAGTTTGATGACCTGAGGCCCCAGTTTGATGACCTGAGGCCCAAGGGGTGGAAGAAGAGAATCTACTCCCCCATTTGTCCTCTGACCTCTACAGTGAGTCATAGCAGTTACACCCATGTACACACAAAATAGCTGAAGTGTAATTTTTCTAATTAAAATATTTTTCCAAAAGAGAAGTTGCAGAGGTTTAGTGTTGGCTTCGGCAGCTTTCTGGCCTGTGGCCACACTCTGATAGTAGTAGCTACACTAATTCAAATTTCCCTGAAGAACAGACCCCACACCCAGTTGCTCATTTGCATATATGCAATATTGTCCAGTCAGCTAGATAAATTGGCTGAATTTAAACCAGATTATCAAATGGCTTATTCTTAGCCTTAAAATTTCTCTCCAAAATACTATAGAAAATCAACAACGATCTTAAGCAATCATTATCCTCAGGTAATACAGAAAGGCCTTATAAAATACCACCCACTTCCAAAATGAATATTCTTAACATTATAATAAATGTACCACATGACACATTCTCTAATTTTGTTTCCATGCAATTTCATGCTGTGGCGAGCTGCTTTCTGGCCTGCAGAATGACGAGTCACCACATGCACGATTCTTCTCAGATCACACTTTATTGGAGTACAGCTCAGTTGAGGTAGAATGGTAGAAGAAAGACCTGTGTCTGAAATGCAACCTGCTTATATAGGGAAGCTGGGACGCGTGTAGCTATATGATTGGTGCCCAACATAATGCCTCATTAGCATATGGTTGGTGATAGGTCCAAAGTAATGCCTCATTAGCATATAGCTGGTGATAGGTGGTAAGGAGTGCCAAATTAGCATAATCAGGGATCACATAGGATAGGTCACTACTCAGTGCCTAATTAGCATCTAGGGAACATGATGCAATGTTCCAGCAAGTTGCACAAGGGCCAACCACACCCTACATCTTCCCCTTTTTCTTTTTCTAATGGCACAGACAGGATATAGCCCATACAGGTGTTCACCTCATGATATGCCCACCACTCAAAGGCTGTTTCCTGCTGCCAGGATCCCTGAGACGCATTCCTGCATGCAAGGCCAGTGAGGGCAGCAGGGTGCAAAGGCTATCTCAGAGGAGAATGATTTCCTGTAGAGGTGCAATGGCAGTTAAAGCCTCTCTGTGCAAGGGCAATCATTATATGTCACTAAGGGCGGAGAGCCAGGCTGCGGGGGAGTGCCCTGCATCAACAGCCAAGAGTGCCTGAGTGAGTAGGACGACGCGCTCTGATGCGGATACGGAAAACCAGCCAGAGGCAAAAAACAACACCAAATAAACAGCAGACTGCAAAGATTCCCACTTCCACCCACTCCTTGAAAAAGAAAAGTGCAGAAGTGAGCCAAGAAGTAAAGTCCCCAAGTGTAACAGGCTCCAATCTTGTAGCATTCAAATGTGTGATCTGGAACTTTTGCTTAAGGATCATCTTTTCAGCCTCCATAGACCAATTCCCACTTAAAAATTCTCCAATTCTTTGACTTCCATTCAAAGCATATGAAACAACAAGAGGGGTAACACAAACATGCCCTAATTTCTGTACACAGCCCACTTGTATTAGGCCATATACATCTTCAATAACCTCTTCTAGTAAATTTACTCTTTCGTTGGTGGCAAGGATACCACTCAGCAAATGGGAATTAAACTGTGCTTGCTCCTCTAAAATTTGTGAAGTTTGAGCCACAATATCATTAATTTCCTGGGCAGACTTGACTTGGCTGGTCATGGCTACACCTGCAGTAACTGCTTCAGTTGCTGAAATGGCAATGGCAGCCACAATAGCAGCCATAATGCCAAAGTCCCTCTTATGGCATAACAGATTCATCATAGAGAACTTCTCTGGGTCAGCTTCCAAAGGCATGGGGACAAAGGAAGGCATTCTAACAACTACTGCTGTAGTCACCACTGATTCATTCCAACACTCTGCCAACCAACAACTGCCTGAAATGGTGCGGTTTTTACTAGAGTTAGTCAAGAGAAACATAAAAGGTGACTTCAAACACACTAAAGCTGCTCTCCCTGTGTAATTGCTAACCTCGTTGTTATGTTAATTTCAATTTCATCCTTGTTCCATTACCTGACTTCACCACACCTGACACATTATAAACCTTACCCAAGGATCCTTACAAGTTCACAGGAGCAGAAACATCTGCACTGGCCCTTGCCTCATTAATCAATACCCAGGAAAAGAATGGCCATCCTTCAGTAAACCAAGTTGTGTTATCAGATTTCTCAACATTTCCCATATAGTGCTTCAAGCCAGGAGAGAATTCAAATCCTGGACTAAGCTGTTTATTTCCCCAAGTTCTATCTTGGCAGGAAGTGAAGGAAGGAAAACTGCTTATAAATGGTTGATAATAGGGAGCAACTATAGGTCTTGTGTTATTTTGTCTATTCTTATTATTGTTATGTAATGGAACTATCCCTTCATGAGTCAGGACCATGGTGGTAACATTCACCTCCTAATTTCCATTAACTTCTGAACCTGTGCCAGAGGTGAAACCAGTAGCTATCTGTTCCAAAGCCTCAGTTAGCATATGCACGGGAACTTGACTGTCCTTTAGGGGGTTTACCCAATAAGTCAAGATTTTTTCTGGCTAAAAAAATTACAGTCATCATTCTCTTTAAAACTACAGCAAAGTGACTGATTCAAATTAATATCACTAGCATTATATTCTGCCCAATTCATGGAAAGGGGCTGGGCACAAGGAACATCCAATTCACACGAGGTGGAAAATATTGTAGGGAGAACTCTGGACTGAGCATGGACTGGCATAGATAATGGCCAGGTCTGACTAATCCCCCAGAGTATCATCTTTTCTGCCTGAATCAGGGGGAAGACGGTCCAGGGTGTTCATATCAGCATCATCCTTAGAGTCATCCTCAATGCATCTCATCAATCTTGATGGCACCCAGACTGGCTCCTGATTCTGTGGAGAAACACATAAAGATCCCCTGGATCGAACCATAATGTGATCCGGGCCTCACCGTTGATTAGAAAGTACATTCTTCCACAAAACTTTGCCTTGATTGTTGGTTTCTGATGTCATATGATGTTTGGCAATGGTTTCATTTTTATCATTTAAATTTAGAAAATTTATAGTGAATAAATCAAGAGAGAGCCTTTGTTTGGGGGTGCAATTCTCTGCTATTCCCCTTTTTTTTTTGCAGGAAGTCCTTGAGCATATGATGTGCACGCTCCATTATCCTTTGCCCTTGTGGATTATAGGGCAGGCCTGTGATATGTTTCACTTGCATTTTGTGATAAAATGAGGCAAAGCTCTTAGATGCATAGGCTGGCCCGTTGTCTGTTTTCAGTGTATCAGGCTTACCCCAAGCAGCCCAAGCTTCAAGGCAGTGGGTAATGACATTGTGAACCCTTTCCCCAGAAAGAGGTATAGTGTACATTACCCCAGAACATGTATCAATGGAGACATGCACATACTAAAGCTTTCCAAAAGATGGAACATGGGTAACATCCATCTGCCAAATTTCAAGTGGAAAAATGCCTCTGGGATTAACCCCTATTTTTTGAGGAGGCAAGAATTGCACACAAGCATAACAGTTTTTCACAATATTCCTAGCTATCTCCCTAGAAATTTTAAATTTAGTTCTTAAAACAGCAGATGAAACATGGTATAAGCTATGAAACTCTCGCACTTGTGTTTCAGAGTCCAATGCCACAAAAGTGCGCATTGCCAGATCAAATTGTTCATTGGCTTTTGCCATAGGACCAAGTAACAAAGAGTGAGCTCGGATATGGCTAATATAAAAGGGATTGTATCGATGCAAAATCTCACCTCTTATTCCTGCTAAAAGTAATGCTACTCTCCAAAATTTACAATCAGCAAGACTGACAGGCTGAGAGGTTCCTGTCCTCAGCAGCTCTGACTAGGGAAGTCAGATAACTAGTTGAATCCTCAGAGGCACACTGACTCTTCATTCTCAGAACACACATCTCCCTGGAGTATCATGTTGACTATGGTCTTAATGAAATCAATTACCATTCTGAATATGTAAAAATGATCTTACTTCTGGAATATACATAATTGCATAAAATACTAGTGAAAGACCCTCAGAGACCCCAGCCCCAAGAACTGACACAGAAATCACTGGTTGTAATTAGGAAGAGGTTATTTTAATACATAGGCACCTGTGGGTGATCAGCAGCTTCAGCTAACTGAGCGCCCCATACAAAGAACAGCCCTCTTTTATATATATATATAGAGAGTCTCATCAGCTTAAACATGAAGACATATATCATATCTCATTAGCTACTTTGATCTATATATAAAATTCTGCTAAGGGGTAATGTAAATCATTTGCAAGGATCAACTTTGGGGCAAGGTTGTAAAGTTTTTGATCCTGGGGATGCTGTGAACATCTGGTTTGGGTTAAGATTAGACACTCTCGGTTTCTTTACCCTCTCATGGCCTTTTTTATCTTTTTAAAAAATCCTTAACTGTCAGTTTCCTGATATACTGAGGCTTTGCCTGCAGGATGACTTCTTGCTAATTGGCCTTGTGGAAATTTTGTGGTTGGGATCTTTCATCCCTCTCTTTTTTCTTTTGAATGGATAGAATCTTATACCTATTTGTCTTGTTTCCTCTCTAAGTCTGTCTGTGACTCAGCTTGCTGCCTAAGCAGTTGATATTGCTGAGTCAGGACCATAGCCTGGACTATGGACAATGGTCTTGTACAAACCGGATTAGCCTATTCAATAGACATGGTCTTATGGTTAGAATCAATAACAGGAGGGCTCTCTAACTATCTCTGTGTGGTTGTCATAGTCACAGCCATCTGCAGTTGCATAAGATGGCTGTTTTGTACCAGTGCTGTAGTTCTTGTCTCAATCTCCGCAGCGTTGTCTCCTATCTCTAGTAGCAAGGCAATAGTCATTGAGACAGGTTCTCTCTGATGTTGCCCCCTGTTTTCAAAGAATGCTATGATTTTTTTTCATGGAAGTAGTCCTTCTAGAAGATGGACTTGTGCCCACCCTTGCAGCCCAAACTAATTTGCAAGGTCTCTAAAGAGCAGCTGGGACCTGACTTGCAAAGCCAACTCTAGACTGTATGTACCTTTGGCCTTCAAAAAAAGATTTGTTTCTTATGCCAGGTTTTCTTTTAACTTAGCATTTTAACCTTTTATGGGTACTGGGGTAACAGGGCATAGTAGTCTCTATTACTGCTTTAAGCTGACATTGGGGCGTGGTTGTTAGGGCCCAAAAGGTTGAAAGCTAGTAAAGGAACTGGGATCCAGGGCTTCTGCCAGCTGCATGTAGCTGTTTGATCTAGTCGCTGAGAGACAGGAAACAGCCTACTCTGGTAGAACTGGTTCACAGGCTTTTAGCAAGTCTATGGCTCCTAGTCAAGTGGAAATCTGTTGAGATATGTTAAAACTGAGAACAAAAGATTAGGAGTTAAATCTTGGGCCCAGTTTTAGTAATTTGGGACGGGCTGGAGTCTCCTAGCCAGAAGAGAAATGTATCATCTTTAGGAACAGACAGGTGGGAAAAACTTAGGCTGTATTTATCTGGAATCTCTTTGGCCTCTGTGATGTGGATCCGGATTTTATGATTCTTTTTAAGCTCATACAAATTGCAAAAAGACATAAGAATTTTAGTTATATTAGTTTTTTCTAATCAGGCTTTATAAAATGAGCTTGAGAACTGGCTATTACCTTGTAGAAGGATCTGACTGTCTAAGTCTATCAAGCTGACAAAGTTATAACTAGCCCAGCCATCAATACTTATAGAGATCTGAGAAGGATAAATTATATCTAAGTGTAGAATGTGCAGCTTTTAAATCTATTAAAAACAACAGAGACTACTCTATACTCAGGTCTCCATCTAACTGGAGGCGGAAGTATCTAAACAGCATCAATCTTCAGCTGCCAGGCCTTTAAGGTGGGAGATTTTCTCCCATATTAGAGGGACATGTGGAGAAGACTGACCTTACTTTGTCTGGGCAAAAGGGTTTAATCAATTTTTCAATGTCTTCAAATCTAGGCTGGGCTCCTGGCAGCAGGCAGGCATTGTGCTATGTCATCTTGCCCAGGTCAGCACTGCTATAATCTAGATGAAGATCTTGGTGTCTCATAATCTTCTTGGGAGACCTTGGGTCACTGCTGGGATCTGGGAGTCTCTGTCTGAGAAATAAACATTTTAAATGCCATATTCTGCAGATATCTGAAATATGGGGGCTGCCCAGGTATATCTGCATAGAAAAACTTTGTTTCTAGTTATTTGCTGTAAGCTTAACTCTGAAGCTTATATAAAAGACTAATTTTTAACTCTATAATTAATCATAGTACTTATAAGAATGACTACTTGTGTTTCCTAATAGCCTTGAATGTGCTTTCATTGTTTTCATTAGTATACTTTATAAATATTTTATGGACGTCTTTATCATTACTCTAAATCTTAAAAAGTTTGTTCTCGAAACTATGTGCTGAACTTAGATTTAAGATCTATGTCTGGCAAGATAAGCTGTCTTTGCAACCTTGATAATATATTTATAAACTTGTTTTCACATAAGTTAAAACAATTTCTAGCACATAGAATCTATTTTTATACTCAGCATGGAGTCTGTATGCTCAAATTAGGTCATCTGCCAGAGTTCTTGTCACATAAGTATTAATAGTGCACAGTGATAATAAAAGTAAACTAATTTTAGCATTTTAACAATCATAGTTATATCTACACATACAGAGTTGGATCCAAGTTACATACATACGTACATGTATATATACGTACGAATTTAAAATTAGCTTTTATCTACACATAGTTAACCCTAAGTAACATACATGTTTATATAACCATACATATGTTATAAACATTTTGCAGTGAAGAATCATCAGTTGATTCTAAAATGAAGAAAAATCAAATCTAATTAACTCAATATTTTACAGTTTTTTTTTAAAATTCAGTATCTGCAAATATTCAAAACCATAGTCTTTAGTCAGTCTCTCTTTTTTACAGGCTTTTTAAAATCATTTAACTTAAATGAAAATGTCTATGGACATCCGTACATATCTGAAAGGGCAGAGATCACACTAACAGAGTCAAAAGATTTTTGCACAAATATAGTAAAATACAGAAAACAAAGTATAAATGATGTTACTTGGGGTACAAATATAAACAATATAGTACAATCTGAGTAACTTAGCAACATTATATTCATCACACTTTATAGAAATAAAACTTCAAACCTGGAAGATGCTGACAAATATTAATCATCATACTCACAATGAGGTAAATGTACCTTGGTCTCTTGAGAGATAATTTAAGTTTAAAGCAAATGACATTTTGAAGTATCTCCTTGACACATAAAAAAATATCAAATATTTTATTCCATTGGCACAATATGAAAAAGGAATTATCAAAACACAGTTCATGATACCTACGGCGAGCCCTGACCAGCAGGGAATAACACCACGACTCGAGGATCCTTCTTCAATCACAGTTTATTGAAGCGCTGCTTGGTTGAGGGAGAGCTGAAGGTGAGGGGCCCCGACCACGGATGTCAGCTTGCTTATATGCAGGTTGTAGGCGTGTCTAACTGGCCGGACACCCGAGGCTTATCAGGATTGGTCAGCTGGCGTTGCTAGGCAGACTGGCAGGCGGACGAGTGCCAAACAGCACGGATGAGCTGATGTGGCAAACAACTTAGGGCGACGCCCTGAGGGGAAGCCGGCGCCATCTTGTAATGGCGGACGGTCGTCACAGTTCCCCCTTTTTTATTTTTTTTTTAAAATAATAGAAAAGGACTTACTCCTGTTCAGGTCTCCACCTCATGATGCGTAGACCGATCGAAGGAGGCCTTAGCTAGCCAACACTCCTTCTCCAGTGCAATGGGTGTAAACCCTTGGAGGTGCAAAGGCAGTGAAGGACTAGTGGAGCAATAGTACAGTCCCTCTGGGTGCAATGGCATGAACGCCTCCCGGTGCAAGGGCACTGCACTATGCATCCCTGAGTACAGCTATCCAGGCTTTAGGGGAACTGCCCGCATCCAAAGCTGCCAAAGCCTTAGCAATTGCCATTTTTTCCACCTTACGCCTTCGAGATATCCGACACAGCAGGAACAGCGCCAGGACAACGCCCGCAGCAAGTGCACAACCGAACATGCCAACTCCCGCCCACTCCTTAAACAGGGAAACTGCTGAGGTGATCCAAGAAGTCATTCCCTCCGCCAGGCTAAGGTCCACTCGTGTGGAGTTAATGATTACGATCTCCTGTCGGAGCTGACCAAGGAGAGCATCAAATTCTCGGGACCAATTGCCTGCAAGATGGAGAGACAAGGAACGAG